>JAHQIW010001837.1:0-305273 GCA_019055375.1 Parelaphostrongylus tenuis | reverse complement strand
CACTGGATTTTTTGCATTGACATACGCTTTTTGCAAGCAAGTCTGCTACAATTTGCAGATTAGAGGATGACGGGTTGGCTTACCTGACGTAGAATAAGACTAGCGACCACGTCTGCATTGCATCGTACATACTGTGCTTCTCACACATTGATATCAAATGAAATATTTCTGAATCTGAAATCTGCTTGAAATTCTTATGTCTAGACCACTGTTTCGTCTTGCCATTCACATTTCTAATAATCTTCCCATTAGGATGAATTTGAAGACGAAGAAGACAGTGACGAAATCACCAAAATCTCGAATGATAAGAGTGACGATTTTACTAGGAGTGAAATATCTCACCTTGTACCGTCACTTGAACGAATACATCCGGAGGAAGAAAAGCCACGGCTCATTTTCCATCAAAAATAATCGGTAATTAGTTGAAGTTAAACACCCATCTAGGATTACACACTTTGAATTATTTGTATCCACAATAGCTACAATTTAAAACATACAAGATAAAAAAGGTCCTTGTCGGAACTCTTTTTCACCTTTTGTCCTCGTTACTTGATCAATTACGTTCCTTGCTGGACTCCCAATAATGATAATAACAGAGCCACTGTCTCATTCTCTATTGCGAATTCAAAAGAACCCCTGGTATTATAAACTTTGTTCATAGGAGTCCGATGGCACTATGTGTGAAATTCCCAGCTTCTATCATCAGATTTCCATCACACATCTCTTTGGCAGGATGCATGCACCCTAATTGCAAACTTTCATTGAAGTCGTTCATAATTCAGATGCATTGAACCCCCCTAAGAGATAGGAGATTTATTGTAGCCACACGACACAAAGCTGCCTCGTCGTAATATCCATAAGGGTCAGGCAAAAAAATTTGTTTTTCTTATCATTATTGATGACCAGTGTTCATGGAAGACTCGGCGAGCTCTGGCGCGTGGAATAGGATGATAATCAGTCTGCGGTACTCCTATAGGTAGGCAAATGGTTTAGTTGTAAAGAGCCAATGACTTTTATAGTATTGTTTGTACATTCTTTAACCAATCAACTGCAACCTTTCGATCGATTATTGAACGAAAATGTCAAATCGGTGCAGCAAAACAAGATATCCTTTTATTGAATCCAACTAGTGCATATGCCATCTTGTCTCCATTTAGAACTTTGAGGCCATCTTGGCTACAAGACGATGGAATACGAATTTCCAATGAGGAAGTTCCGTAGTTGGAAGAAGATGTCAGCAAAAGAGATAAGCAGCATTTTCACGGATTTAGGTAAGAGTTTAAGAACAAGTAATGAAGCATTTTGTTACTTTGTCAATAGGCTAACTTTGACTTCATAAAGAGCAAAGTTTCACATTCATAGGCAACCTGATTTAAGAGTGAACTTTATTGTGGGTCTAAATTCATCTCCAAAAAGCATTCTGAAATTTGTGCCAAGCAAAAAGCTCTCAAAGTGAAATTAGGATACACTTACAATAAGATCAAAATAAATTGTTGGCAAAGTAGAAAAGTGATATTAGGACTTTAAGAAAAAAACATCTCGTACTCGAAACCGTCGACGTAATCCTGATTGACAGTGATTTCTGCTGTCTTCTCTGGTGTGCCTATTTTCTTCTTTTGTCTTTGAACGCCTGTGACTTTTTTTCAGTAAAATATTTGGTGCTCAACATGTATGTATTAATATAGTTGGAGCAAAAAATCCTATGATATGTGTAAATACAACGTATGATTATAGTGCTTTCGTTGACAGCACTAGCAGCGGTCATTTCTGTTCCCAACGCACTTTTTCGCGACTGCTTTGAGTGAACTTCGGCCTTATGAGACCTGAAACTGTGGCGAAAAATCATAAAAGAATCTCATCAAAGTGAAATCTTGCAAACTTGAGCTAAAAGCATGCTTTTTTGAATTGATCTCAGATCGCTTTTCTGAAAAGGATTTTGAATGATCCCTTGAACTCTCTTTGGATTTGTGCCTAAGTACACGATATATGGTGCAGCAGACAAATACGGCATAAAATTATTCATAGTGTTATTATATTTCACTTTTTTCACTTTCACTGATCCGCCTCATGGTTTGGTTTTTCATAAGCGCATCCCAGTTTGTAGTACTCAATTCTTCTGAAGTCCACTCTATTACTTTCACCGAGCATTCAACAACTGTTCCCTTTATTAAGTGGGTGGCTCATCCGCACTTCGCTTTTGATGTGTATTGTCCTGAATAGCGAAGATAAGACAGATTTCAAGATCGAAATGCGACTAGACGATGTGAGTTACGGTAGAATGACAGGAGGCAGCGCTCAAGCGTTTTCTAAGTGGTGAGCAGAGTTCTTAACGCAATTAAAGAGTCGGGTCACGTCTCTTTTGCATTAAAAAGCACTAGGAAGACTGCTAACTCAAAGTACAGAGAGAGGAGTTTTGGATTCATCAGTTAGTGCAAATATTTTTTCAAAAATATCAGTATGACCTATATTGATCTCCTTTCGTAAAACTTCTCCTCCACTCTATTCTTCAAGTTTACTGAACGTTCGAGGAACAATTACATGATGGTTTCTGCAATGAAACATCCACTTCAATGTGTTCAACTTGGAACAGCGAGTTTGAAACAACCCGTTTAGAGTTCTATTTACACGCAGCCCAATCGTTTCTTCCCTTACTAGGCTTTGTGATCCTAATATCCAACTCGTTTGTACATCTTGAAAACACGAAAACATCGTTTTTTAAAAAGAGGTTCTCGTAAGAATTTTTCCATCAACAAGCATCAGTGAATCATTTCAGTTGAATGAGCGCCAAACTGTTCTGGCCGTCATCTTGCTGAGTTCGTTTTCTACTTCTCATATCATTTTGAATACAAGTTTGAGCTCTCGAAGCAAAACAGGTTGCCGGTTTTCACAGTTGCAGAGTACAATAGCAGAGAACCTAAAATCGTTATAAATCAAATGTCAAGAGTCGAGTAACGCAGAGATTCGTCAATATGGGGACGGCCTGTCTTAACCATGAGTTAGTTCGACATTGCCTGAACCCATCATGGCGTTAGTTTGTTCGTAGGAGAAAAACTGATAACAGACTTGCCCAGGATAAGTTCACATTTTGAAGTTCATGTGGGGACGCTCCAGTAAACCGAACGCAGGATTTCGAAGAGAATCCACCCGACCAGCGTTCAACGGCATTGAAGGTGAAAAAATTTCTAGTCATTAGCTAGATTCACACCTAAAACAATAAAGACTTTCGTGTATGGCGTATGAGCGAATGTGAATCAAAAAAGACTTAAGATTCACATAGTGGTACAAATGGCCGAGCCATGCATGGAAACTGTGCGGGAAAAAGTGCTTCGTGACATGTTCTTAAAAGTACACTCAAAAATTCCAAACAGGAATATGTGGGAAGAGAATACATAACGCAAAATTTGAGCAATGTACATGAACATTCCATTAAAATTCGTTCACAACTGCAACACATATGAAGGTTTCATGTGCACTTCACTAAACAATTCACGTAAATTAAGCGAGACTTCATCATCGCATTCTGATAGAATCTTCGTTCAAAATGAAAGCAGTCTCATTCAAATTGTTAACTTGTGAGAGAGCATGCATCAGCTAGAAAAACTTCTTACAGCTTCTTCTTAGAAGGAAGTCTCGCTGAGCCTTCCTTGCCGCGCAAATGATGCCTCTCCTTTGACATCAATATGCAAAGAGGTACTGGAAGGAACACAAAAGAAGTGCTTGCAATACGTGTTCCAACATGAACACCAGCTGCCTAGCAACGGCTAGCGGACTCATACGTAAGGCTTCATTTCGCTGCTTAGGAAAATCAACAGATGGTAGCATGTTCACAATGTTTTGATTCAGTGACTGTTGCTCATAGCACTTTCAACTGAAAACTATAACGAAGAACGTGACAACATTAACAATTAAAGTGAGGAACTTGTTCTTTCACACTGCGCCTCCAAAATAGGCAGTAGCGAACATTGAAATGAAGCTGAGAGCACTATGAACCTGTGAATGAACGACATTCCAGATGCTTAATCGCTTTAGTGTCCTAAATGTGAGACTTGATGAAACTTTATCAAGTTTATCAACAGTAAATTTCTTGTGGGGCCGAATCAAGAAAATCAGAATATTATTTTGAATGTATGGTAGAACTTATATCTTGTTGGCAGATATGTGCTGACTCGGTTGGTTATGTTTCATTCATCGAGGTTTAGGATGAGGCGATATTTGTTAGAATACATTTCTTGATCTAAGTCATGTAAAAAAAAATTGAAACATCTAGTAGTTCTCATAATTATTACTTGAGCCAACATGTTATGTGGTCTGAGAATGGGTTCTTGTGCGGTTCGATACACGTGTTTCGATCTTACAGTCTCGTCAGTCGGGCGGAACCTGTCGTTGTCTTTCAGTCTTTCTAGTCGATCCTCTCGGGAGCCCTACTCTTCCTATAAAGATCTTGTAGTGTTAAGATTAACATATCTTAGTTGATGATATCAGCTTTGTACCATATTACCACAATTCCAACTGTTATACTAGAGGCTTGTGGCGCTTGATATATTTCCTTGATAGTCTTTTTGAAGGAAATTTTGAAAAATTGATGCCGTTGTTTGAGTACGACTTTCTTGACCTTCTGCCTCTCAGAGACGCAGGTGAAGCCAGGGGATGGACCATCGGTTTTTGCAACGCAGGCTTCGCATAATTTCTCCTGAGAGTCAAAAGTGGACTATGCCTGCAGTCAAGCGGCTCGATAGTACATGAGAGGCGAATAGGACCATTTTCAACAAATTAGCTCTTTCTTTTCCTCTGGGAGAGATTGCGAAGCTGACCGTGAGTACCCAGCCTCCAGGAGAGCTCAGCAAGCAATGACTTACACATTCGGCATCGATTAGCAATAAGTTGTCTTCGTACAGACAGCACAAGTCAACGATTTACCTTTCTTGCACTGAGTTTGTACCTACACTCAACAATTAATACACCCTAAAACAATGCGCAATGATTGCGCTTCAAATTAATTGATTTGAACTTTTGAAAATATTACATATAGCATAGCGTATTGTAAGCCCACTACCCTTCAACCTCGGTATAATCAAACAATCACGCTTTCTTTGTTGATCTAACCTGTAACGCGGAGTTGTCATTGAAATTTGGTTCAGTTAACGAATCGACGCGTTTCATCTTCTTTAAGGCAGATTAGTCCAGTGGATCGCCCATTGTCGTTCGCCCTCATTGTGGATGGTTGACTCAAATCATCGACTCTCGAGAAGACGAAACGCATCGGGACGTGAGCCGAACAAAATTTTCAACAACAGCCTTATGCTATTGACTCGGTAAGCATAGATTATGTGATTGGTTTATTACGCCGAATTTGAAGATAGGTAGGTTTGTAATCATTTAGGCGCAGTTTCTTAATCAAAATACCGACTTTTGCAAGATAATAGGTTGGGGAAAAAGTTCTGAGCAAATGCTGATAAAACTGGTTTGATAACCGGTTTATTTAAACGCCTATTATTCCAAAAAAATAACAAAACTAATAGTCAAAGTACTCCCCTCTAACTTCAAGTACTTTCTGCCACTTCTCCGGCAAAAGATCGATTCCGCAAGCATAAACTTCCAGATTGATGCGTTCAGTTGCCACCGTTGCATTTGAGTTTAACAACCATTCGTGTATCGTCAACAATCCAGTTTGCTTGCTTGTTAACACCATTTTGAAATAAGTAGATAAATTATAAACCAATAAACGTTGGAGAAAAGGGGCTTTCAAATGAGCCTAAAAACCCAAAAATGGCCGACACTCATAAAAGTTACAAGAATTTTCTCAGAATTATTCCTGAACCTAGCAGATTGTCCAAAACTATCGACGGGTAATTAACTGACTAGCATAACAGATAGCTAGTCGGCATAGGCTTCATAATGTATATAGAGATCTCTCCAAGTGAGGCTCTTAATTCAAACGGTGCACCACCGAACAAGAACGATTCAGAGTAAACAAGGCGAAGATCCACAAAAGAGGGCGAGCGACAGGCGATCAACTCGAATCATTGGTACGGGAAAAGACGATGCACTTCAATTCGTTAGCCAAACAGAATCCTCGTGCTACACGCTTGATCAATTAAAAAAAATACCATCTGCAACATTATGCAGAACAAAAATCCTTTCTCTACTATTTGTTCTCGACGTAGAATACCTGCAGCGTTTTAGACCATATTTCTCATTAAAAGAAATGATACACAAGTACCGGGGCTTATGTTATCACTGTACCACAGGGGTTTGAACATACTCTTTCTGCAGGATATTGAAGTCCGCAGTCAACTGCTATCGGGTTATTCTCGTAAGCGCAGATCGGCATTAAACCCAGTCAATCGCAGAAAGACTGTTAGCAGAGTGAATGTCTTGATAGCGCGCTGTAGCAAACGCCCCAGGTATGGTGAGATGTGGTTCAATTCCCGTCCGGGATATCAAGCATTGCATTTTGTAAAAGTCGACTATCTCTTTGCACCTGAGCATTATGTCACCTAGAAGGCCTAGCCATCGTCGTTAATGGGCAGGGCTTTGCGTAACAGCAGATTCCTTGCCTGCACGCCGAATGTCTCTTCATTTTTTAGCTTACACTGTACTTCATCATCTGATTTACTATTCTTAGAGACAGCAGTGTGTTGGATACACTGTTTTTTGTTGTGTTTTGGCCATCGTCACCGAACTACTCACTATTTCAAAAGCAATCGAGCAAGCTTCTCTAATTCATCTACACGCATAACAGAATCTTTTATTAAAATATCCATTTAGACGTACATTTTCTCACGCCTTCTACGATACCATCTCCGTAGAAGCCTGAAAATATTTGACCCTTCATAGAATTTATAACGACTTTTTGCGGTAATGCACAGAATACACTTCCGAAATAAGATCTAAAGTTATTTTCAACGGCAACTCATCGGGAACGGTTGACGGACCAGGATGTCATTGGTGTGCTGATGAACATTCAATTCTTGTGGTCATTTGAAGAAGAAGGAAATGATCGAATACAGAAAATCACCTGACGATTTCCAATTAAGATATACGTTGAACACATGATTTATTGTGCATGTATAGTACCAAAGGGGTCTTAAGATCTGGAGTTGCCCATGAACATGCGTCGCATACAGGGTGCAGCATCATTATTTCCAAATTATTTAATGTTTCCTCATTCTCAATCATTATAATGACTTTCGAGTATTGTATGGAGCGTATTATATCAAAAATAGGAGGCCCATATCAGAAAATCCGTTGTGCAACTTATTACAATTGATTGGAGACGCAGACCAGCATGATTGCTTAGTGGACAAGCTTTTTTTTCTGATATCCACTAAAAATGTGAGACAGTGTATAAAGGAACAAAGCGTATGTATATGTTAAGAGAATTGTGTTAAGAGAAGCGTATGTATATGTTAATTTGTCCAGAAAAAAAACATGTGTAGAACCTGATGTAATGTAATGACGAAAACCAAACACTGCGTACTCAAAATCACGCCGCGCGCAGCAATTTTTTCGGCCGTTTTCAAAGATTTGTTGTAGGAATTCTAAAAATTCATAGATAAGAGCAATTTAATTCTTTCAAAAAAAGACGAACAAACACGCGCGTTCCATGTTTCCTAGAGAAAACAGTACTTAGCTAAAGTGAATAAAACGAAAAAATCAAAAAATAGGTGTAATGAAATGCCGCAGAAAAGGTGTACGCACAAGCCTACTTTCTTGCACAGACTCTCTTCAGACTCTCTTTTGATTGGCCAAATGAAACCCTACTGTGCATCATAGTTCAAGGACCAGAAATTTTTGAAATGAGATATGACACTGAGAAAAATTTTTACCAACGATCATGTTACGAAAATGAAATTGTAAAACATACATCTTATCAATAAACAGACTTGCACAGATAAAATTGATTAGCAGTACACCATGGATACCAGTACAATATTGCACCGATGAAACAAAATAGGTGAACATGAATCATTTCAAAAAATTTTAATACTAATGGTAATTTGTCAGGCAATGCGAAAACTTGCACTATCCATATATACAAATAACGAGTCGACTGACAAAGTTATAACGGGAATCAAGTCGGCAGTGGTGTAACAGTAATGTCACGAACCACCGATACGTTGACCTTCGAACTTCTCTAACGTTTTGCTTGTCAAAGATAAATTTGGATTCTCAACACCTAACGCTATTTTCGCGCCACTTCGCTGAAGATAACCATAGACGATTCCCGCATTACCTTGCGAAAAACTAGATAATTCGCCTGTGTTACTGGATGTCTTTGACATGAAAGAGAGAGAACAGGTTATAAAAAATTAGCTGAACGAGCAGTGAGGTTACAAGCCATCTTAGGTATGCCAAGGTAGTCCCAAAATTTATTACCGTTCATAATAGTTATCCCATTTGACCCTGGAGTGAAGCGAGGTTGAAATACCATGAGCTGAAAGTTATGGAAAATGATAAAAATTTAGCGCTACAACAACACATGACTATTGACACAAAGAATGAGCATTCTAACTCTAATGATTGAAGAAGTGTTATAGGCAGTTTTTTTCCATGAATAGCTACACATTTGCGATACTGCTTGAAATAGCTTATCACCTCCAAGTTCCCAAAGTGGCTTCGTGGATTATTCACAGAAAGTGATCGTAGTATCCAAATGTGCACTACGCGATATTCCAAGGTGATTATACTTACCTTGTGGCATGTTTGTACATGCTCTGCAACTTCAGGCTCCATGAAATTCCTCATGCATACTTTACAGTAATATAAATGCTGCGGAAGATCTTCCATGTGTGCCCAATGAAATGGTTAACAAGCGCAAATCCCTAAAAGACTCGTACACACGCATCGTGCAGAAATTCAAAGGATAAACTCAAGTAGCATGAAATAAAAGGCCATTTCAGTACCGCATGATCTGCTCTCATTGGAGTCATGCACGTCTTACATACGACATATCGTTTCATAGCATGCACGACTTCATGACAGAATTTCACACCTCCAACTTCGCGCTGCCATGGATCGTCAACCCCACATAGGTAACAGCATCCCACATCGGATCTGAAATATAGTTGAATCTTTTATAAGATGGAAAAAGCGGTAATTTTTCCTACCTACTTTGTAGGAAAAGTGTAAGCGGTTTACACTAAAAAACTGCCAACAATAACAAAAAAAAAAACGCTGAAAAATTCACCTTACAATTTCTAATCAACTGATTTCTCGCGCGGTGAAGGGCGATAGCATGGCGATCGGAGCGTATCAAAGTGACATTGTGGTTTTATTTCCACCTAATGGGCTGCAGCACGCGACGTGCGGTGCCGTATACCGTTGGTCTGTTTTCAGGTCAAACGGTAATCAAGGGATTGAACTAAGTCATGTGTCAACACACCTATGCTCCAGTTTCAAATTTTTCACGGAGATAAATATAAATTCCGTAATGTGCAAGACGTATACACAATAATTTCAAGGTACTTTTGCGCTCATGCGTGTTGCTATTTCAGATCAATGCATTATGTACACATCCTATACATAAAATATATTAATATTATCCAATAAACCTCGACAGGGAACACGATTACAAGGAAGTAGAAAATCCATCAAAAATTACCTGTATCTCTCATGAATTTCATTATGGAGGGCCATCTTAGCAGCGCAGTGGAATCGAGTCGCGCAGTGACTGAATAGAATGTTGAAGTGCAACAGAGAGAAATTACAAGTAGTGCAGACATGGTTGCTAAAGTCTGCATAAGTGAAGAGAATGAAATCCTCACTCTGACGCCTTCAAAAACAGTAAGGAGTGAGCATGGTTAATGTGTTTACGGAAAGCTTGAATCGATGTGTGTACGGTGTAACAGTTCTTGATAGGGCAATATAAGGCGTAATATACTGGAATGACTCCATTGTCGGCTGAAATCAACGACATAATGGGATCCGTAGGACAATAGGAGAATTTGAAATAAACAAAAATACGATGTTAGATTGAGTCATCTAAAGCACAGAAGAACTCTCCTCTTAATCAATTTCGAATAGCCTGCGAGAATTATATTTGATATACAAGATCTGAAAAATGATACAATAGGGAAATAGCCTTTGCATCATACATTGATGAACGGCATAAAGAAAAACTCACACAATCATCGAAGTAAACCACCTAGGTAAACCAACAGCATGAATTTGATTAGTGAGCTACTTATCTTAGAAAATACGAGGATAAAAGGATAGAGCTCTCAGTCTTGATTAATCTCTGAGCGATGCGTGATGCGTTCGCATTTATTCAGCATCGTTAGAGGTAAATCAATGCCAATGGATCTTCACGGTGACCTGCAGTGGTTCATCGATGTGTCATGTCAGTGCTGCTACCCTCCTAGGCTAGTTTAGTGCCAATTCATCCACTCAAATTGACGGAATTCATGGGTGCTTTAGGAACGATCATATGTCTGTGTTGCAAAGCACCTCTAACAGTTGCGCCACAAGATTTAATAAGATGAGTTCTACTCACAGCGTTCTTTACAGTGTCCCATAATAACATGCTCGACCATATCCTGCTCGTTGGCCATGACGTTATCAACATTGAAGCATTTATGCACACATACTTATGTGGCACTTGATGGTACCGATGTAAAAGTATATCAGTGTAGTTGTTCAGCGCTCGGTTACAATTCTATAATTGTTGTAATGAAATACGATGCCGACAATATAATATAAGCTGCAACTGAAGCACTGGCTTGATATTGCTTACGTCATCGGTGCATTTCATAAGGTCTTGAACGATTTTTAGCATGTATCCAATCGTGCGTGAATCTTGGTTCCTCTCTATCGCCTAAAAAACTAAACATCACAAGCAATACACGACTATATGTGCACATATACACTAATCGTACATCAAGAAGCCTTCTACACGCTAACGCGAATTCCCCATTGAGTTTTGCAAACTGTTCGAAGTTGAACACAGGTGCGTCATTGGCTGTAGATGAAGTCCGCGTTATTGAGCCAGAATCACTCATAACTACTGTGCGTGGATTGAAATGTCGAAGGCACAATCGTGGCTGTTGTTGCAGGAGGAACTGAAAGACATTAGATAAGGTGAGCACCTGGCTTGCAGATGAACTCAAGAACTTACAGCAATACGCAGTTCTTCGGAATGAGAATTGCTCAGATGTTGACAGATATGAAATGCCCATCGTTCCCTATGCGCATGATCAAGAGGAACGGGGATCATGTATTTAATGTTCATAGCGTAACATAATGGTCCATAAGCCGGCACTATGCTACATACAACACAACTTGGTAGACAACGGGCTGAATGAAGAGTCTGTCAATTATAGCAAGTAAAATGGGAAAGGATCTAGAATGCATAAAGAAAAAAGGTCCTGTTTTTTGAAGAAGTTCAAATCTTAAAGTCAATCAAAAACCACTCGCTAGAGGTACAGGATAGTGTGGTGCAGAAAAAGCGCATGTAGCGCCGGTAGAAAAAACTTCTGGTGGTGAAAAAAGAGCTATGCAATTTGGATCAGGGGAAATCAATCTCTTTTGATTATTCTCAAGGAGCTGTGAGAGCATTTATCTGGGACGGTAGCATGGATGAGACGAGATGAGCGCTCCAGTCGAAAGACTCGTGAGCACAATGTCAATAAGCTTTTCAAGCGTTTAGCCTAAGAGAAAAGCATTTACGTTTTTCTTTTTTGACGGACTATTCACTTCAGACTTTGCATGAATTTTCCAAATCCTCAGAACTCTTGACTAATCCCGAAATATGAAGATAGCGAAGAAGCAAAAAGAAAAAAGAACACAATCTCGCGCATCATATCCGACGTATTAAAGCATTACTTTACTACATTTCGTATAAAAAAGGAAAGAGAATTTGAGTGGTAAGCAGAAACACGGCCTCAGGCGGGAGTCGAACCAGCGTTTCATCCATACTGACGAAGCGCGCGTGTATCAATAATCACAGAGATACATTAGTGCCACATTTCATTCTTTAACATCTCTATGTTAGCTATCGGCCACCAACCTTTAACAGGTTTGGTCAGGTATGCTACTGATAGCTGACATAGGGATGTTGAAGAATGAGTGGTCGGGCTAATATGCCTCAGTGGTGTAGTGAAGGAACACGCGTCCCTGGATAGGATGAAACGCGAGTTCGATTCCCGCCCGAGGCCGTGTTTTGCTCACCACTAAATTCTCTTAGGTGTATAAGTAACATCATAACACTGCGAAAAAAGCAGTAAAAATACTAGAATTTCGAAGTATAAAAAAGGAAAGTTCTTAGTATTTCAAAGTAGTGGATATCCTCGATCTTCGGTGGATGACAATAAGTTAGCAGGTCCAAGTTACACTCATCCATTACAACATAGCAAAACTAGATTAATACAGCTGAATCTACAAAAATCTTCGAATTTGCCGCACTTAGAGCAACGTTTTGATGCTATAATTATATATCCAAGAAAGCTGAGCGGTTTGCAGAAGTTCCTGTACCGCCGCCACGGATGAGATGCGGGTTTAGTCCCACCTAGGGCTCATAATTTAGCAATCCACTCATCACACATGAATAATGGCATCGTAGATCAAATGTAGAAGTTGGATGAGGCATTAGAGAATAAGGAATTTCGCAAAGATACCGACATTATCGGTTGGAGATAAAGGTTGGTAACCAGCTTCAGCAGGCTTCGAGATGTGTAGCATGCATTGCGAGTGTGTACAGAGTGCGTCGTCAAGAAAAAAATATCTTACCTCTTCGTTGCGATTCTTCGATTGCGGAAGGCGGATGGTTTGATTCTAGCATGTCTGATATCTGTAACATATTCTTACATATACAAATGCTTATGTCTACGTACATACAGGTATACACACGTATAGACATGCATATATATGTAGGTACATATATACATGCAAATCAATACAGATCAGGAAATCAAAGTCTAGAAGTAGCCTCAAAATACTGCGAATGATAAAGCTATGTGTAACGTCTCACTAGTTTAGATGTGTATCGACAAAATTTTCGATCTACATGGCGCGCAATTAGATCTACCGACGCTGGGGCTCGAAAACGCTCATTGTTTGAGAGCAATAATAGGGAGACAAGAGCGCTCGCCCGATGCGACTGCAGCGGGAGTGACATGACGAACAATGAGCGGAGCTAGACGATTCTGTTCGTCTGTGCTCTCTCCACTCTGGCTGCGTATCTATCCTGACCATCTGCTGATCATGCGCCTCTTTGATTTATATCAGTCTCTAGTGTCGAAACGACCGTGGCGCCGATCGATTTGAACAAGGGAGCGGTCCCCGCTTTCCACTCCCTGTCCCACTCAGGAATCGATCGGGCGCGCATTCCTTGGGGCAATCTGCAGCGTTGGCGCGGGCCGCCCGACTGGTCAGCCCACACAGTGGCGAAGCAGAGGTGCTGCTTCCGAGTTCGGGAGAGCAGTCGAGAAACGGACGGTCTCCTTACGCGGACTGAAGTAATCCGCGGTTCCCACTGCAAACAGTTTTTATTGGTATTGACTGATCCTCTAAGCTCTCTCTGTTTTCTGTTCACTTTGATCTGTACTCTGGGGCCCGATAGAAGTACCCTAACGCCGCTTAGGAGTGCATGGACGTGTCTACTGACAGCCCGCATCTGCCAAACGCGCTGGTTGTAATATGGGTCACCCGTGATTAGCACGCTACGAGGCAACGCCTTGAGATAAACGACGGGGTGTGACGAGACCTACTTCCTTTCCGGTCGTTTATCTTACCGCACGGCTCGTTCATGTCACTTTACCATCAGTCGACAGCTTATCCAGGGCAAGTTTTATGAAGCGCGTCACCACAAAACATCTCTATTGCACACATCACCTGTATCACTGTCGTCCCATTGAACGTCGAGTGACTCGAGCGGGTACCAGCAACTTCCATTTTCCCTATCGCGGGCAAGAGTAGCCCAGTGGCTCCTTCTTACTCTAGGGATTCGCTGAGCATCATATCTTTCTCCTATCGCTTTCGTGAAGGAATCGGACCAACGGGTCGGTGGTCTTCCTTTAGAGCGCTTGACGTGCCGAGGAATCCAGTCGGTAACGGCTCGCGTCCATCGGTTGTCGTTGAAGCGCACCACGTGTCCGGCCCACCTTATTTTCGATATCCTGGCGTGTAGAACGGCGTCTCTGATTTCGATCGTTGACGTAGGTCGGAACTTCGGATCCTTTCTCTCATTCGCGAGAATACAGGATACTCCTAGCATCGACCTTTCGACTGACGCGTTCGATAACGCCAAGATGATCTTCATCCTGCTTACGTAGAGACCAGGTTCTGCTGCATACGTTAGGGCAGGGATAATTGTCGAGTCGAAAAGGTGGGCACGGAGTCGGATGTTCTTTGTCCTCTTCACTACATCTTCGATGCTCTTAAACGTTCCCCAAGCCGCTCGTTTCCTCCTGCTCAACTCTGGAGCTAGGTGGTTAATCATGTTGATTTCACGACCTAGATAGACGTAACTGGAGCATTCGGAGAATGTCGTTCCGCTGAGCGTGAATGGGGCATTCAGAAACCCATCCGTTCCCATGAACATCATTTTTCGTTAGATTTAGTTGAAGACCAATCTTTCCACAGGCGTTATCGAAATCGGTCAACATTCTTTCCGCTTGGCTGATGCTTGGTGTTATGAGAACGATATCGTCAGCAAAGCGAAGATGGTTTAATTGTCGACCGTCAATTTTCACTCCCATATCGATCCCATTCTAATGTTCGCATGACGTTTTGTAGGGTGGCAGTGAATAGTTTTGGCGAAATTGTATCGCCTTGTCGAACTCCTCTTCTTACGTCAATGGTGATGCTGTTGTAGAATGGAGATATTTGGTCGTGAAATCTTTATAAAGCTCACGAAGGATCATTATGTACCGAGTAGGGACACCCTGGTATCCAGAGCCTCTATAAACGCTTCTGTTTCCATTGAATCAAATTCTTTCTTTAGATCGATGAAAGTGAGACAGAGTGGTTGTTTGTACTCTCATGAAACGTCAGTGAGCTTGTAATAGTGTCGATGTGGTCTATGGTACTAAATACTTTTTGGAACCCTGCTTGTTCGCATGGCTGTCCTTCGTCCAGTATTCTGTCAATCTTGTTTAGGATGACTCGAGTAAAGAGTTTATAGACAACGCACAGCAAGCAGACTGTGCGATAATTGCCTATGTTGTGAAGGTCTCCGTTCTTGAACAGCAATACAGTCTTGCTGATCCTCTATTGAATGGGCACCTTGCACTCTGACCGGCAGCGAGTGAAGAGCCGAGCCGGGATGTTGATGAGAACTGGCGGTAGGATATCCAGGTATTCTGGTCTAATACTGTCTGAACCGGGTGTTGTTCTGCTCTTCACCGACGATATAGCATGTCGGATTTCGGAAGGGAGGACCGGTGGAACGACATATTCGTCCTCTTTCAATTTATAGGACGGTAAGAGGACATGGCTATCGAAGAGATCCGAGTAGTATTGGTGGATGATTTTTTCCATAGCCATTCTCAAAGTTGTATGTGCCCCGTCAAGGTATCGGAGTTCAATCATCTTGATCTTATAGTTGGCAAAGCCTCCTGGGCTTTGCGAACGCTCTTCCCAGCTTCTGCAGCTTCGTCATAACTACTGCTCGCCTCTCTTTGAGATCTTTGGCGCTTCTCAGCGGCGTTTCACAGGCTCAGACGTAAAATTTCGGTTGCTGCCCGTAGCTCGTGCGATTCCATGTTGACGTATCAGCTCGAGTGTCTGCGGAGACAAGAGTGTCTTCGCGACCTTAGGACTCTCAGCTTCTAAAGCGCTAACGTGAAGATATTCAACGAGTCGATCGTATTCTTCATCGGTGTTGTCGACAACGGTATCTTCCCAAGAGCCGACAAATGATTTGAATACATCCCAGTTTATGGTAGTTCTGGGTCTTCGTTGTTTGAATTTAGCGGCTTTCTCTCCTCTCCTCGAAAAACGGAACGCTACTAAAAAGAGGCGATGGTCTGATCCTGTGTCGAGCTTAAGAACAACAGCGACATCGGTCAGGCAAAACCTTCGATTTACTAAGATGTGGTCTATTTCGTTATGGTACTCTCCATTGGGAGACTCTCACCTCCATCGCTGAGAAAGAGGCCTTCGGAATTGCGAGTTTCATGGATGGTTTGAGTCGTCATGATAAACTCAGACAGCCTCTCACCCTATTCATTCCATTCTAGTCCTTGGGATCAAATGTGGGGTTTCTTAGACGTTCTTCATGGCCCAATTTTTACGTCAAATTCTCCGACAATGACCTTGAAAAACGTGTGATCTTCTCTGAAGGATCTTTCGAGGTCCGCATAGAACACTTCGACTTCGTCTTGGTCATAGCTCAATGTAGGTGCGTAAGCAACGAAGATGGTCAAAGCCGGCGTATAATCACATCGTTTCAACCGTAATCGTCCGATACGGGTTGTTAGTTGTTAGAACGATTCTATGTTCACGGTCATCGTACCTTATTCCTCTTGCTTGAGTTAATAGATCTTCTACAGCGCATTCGTGAGCAAGGATTCTTGCGTTGTAGGTACAGATCGTCATTTTAGTCCATTTCGATCCTGGCAGCCTAGTTCGGCCCTAGGATTCTAGCAGCCTCTCTGTACTCGCCCTACCTGGCGCTGCCGTACCAGGGATTCTTTCGGGGCCAGAAAAATGAGGCTCATATTTGTTACTGTTTTTGGCATTTTGGTACCCAAAGTATAGCTTGCCAGGCTCTAAACGTGGGGGCTGGATACTCACGAGTACTCTCTAAGCAGTGGGCGTCAGATCGAACCATCATTAATCGACTATGTGTGATAGAAGGGCCTTCTAATCATTGCGCCACACGCGTCCATCATCGTGTCAAGGCAGTGGATCACTGAGGAAATGTGTACAAACGTGTAGAAAGACCATGCCCTCACATTGTGCCCATTTCTCGAGATCGAGGCACCTGTGATGTGTTTCCGTTCTCGGTTTTATATTCTCATAATGGTGAAATCACACTGCGGAAATGGTCGGTAATTTGATCCCTCATCAAAAGTGACCATGTTTACCTTTAGGAAGCCGGCCCGAATTACTGACAAGCATACCATGGAGGAGTTTTCAAAAAGTGACTTTTTTAACCTCCTCATAGCTAATCATCACTTTCATAGGTACTGAGTTAACAGTAGGTTGAAGTTCATTCGGCTACATTTTGGCGCCACTTTTCTGAGAAGCATTCTTTTCCTATACTTCGTATAATCCATTGTTTTGTTAATGAACAGATAGGAGGTTGTTAAGAGAAAGATTTATTTGATGCAATAATGGCTGATGTTATGGCAACTTTTCCCTCTTCAGATCTGGGAAGGTCAAATCGATACGCTATCTGCTCAATCAAAAGCTTTCGTAACCTCAGCAGAAAAACTTGTTACATAAATTTTTGTTATGGCAAACAGCTTGTTCCAAGACACTTATCGCTTTATTTATTGAAAGCTCCAGTTACTATTGGAGACCAGCCGTACACTTTTGCATGGCTGAGGAAGTCACGTACAATGTTGCACCATATCAAATCGATTTTTGACCTAAGCCTGTTCCCAATATGAGACTGTGTACGGCAACGTCTCTAATAAGGGGGGCCGTGGCCGAGTGGCAGTGATGTTCGTGGAGGCATGGGGCTGATCCACACCCTCCCAACTCTCTCCGACAGTCAACAACAACACCCCTATGAAACGCTACAGCCAGGCTGTCCTCGATTGCATAGAGACTCGCTCAACCAGTATTGCACGACGTTCATGTAGATGATGAAAAAAAAGATTTGATTGCTAGTACTACTGGGATCGCTACTGTGAAAAAACACTGTGAAGACGGGTCAATAAAGTATCAAAGGGTCAACTGTCTCTATTAGTGGTTGTGGGAGCTATATAGCTTTGCAGACGGCAGCATAATCGATATCACCAGTGGTGCGCTATTTTCGTTCTCCAACAAAGATTTTTTTCTTTGTTTGGGGAAACATTTCAGGTTCTTTGTATCATTTTGATACAAAATGATTTTTCTAGATGACTGTATATTTCTTGTGCATTTATGACGCCACTGTACGAAGAAAACTCTGAATGTGAAACGTAATTCTATTTTCGCTCTTGCAGTGCGCAGTGCAAAACTATTCGAAAAGCAACTTAAGCTTCATGTTTCCCGAGATTTGGACTTGAGAATATGCTTATTGTAATCCTATAGAAAGCGACCCACAAACTTTAGCCAAGTGAATAATGCAAACCGAGTGTGGAAGCATAGTTTCATTTTGCTTGCTACAGCGTATTACTCAGGCCTTTTCCAAAAGCAGGCAAATTATCGAAATCCCTGAGATTCAAGCTTATGAGTAATCACTGAATTCCAGATGAAAAGCTTCGTCAGAAAAAAATCTCTGTAAATCAAGACTCCAAATGACCATCATCGTCCTTAAAGGGGGATACGAACAAGACGATGCATTATAACTATATTTTTGAGAGTGGTGAGTGGTGAACAAAACTTCAGATCTCCGGATTGAATGAACGTTTCACTCTTTCATGAGATGCGTGCTAACCTTTGCGCTAGCGGGGCTCCTGTTCTGCCATCACGGTTTCTACGATACACGGTGTGTGCTGACAGCTCCGACATCTTGCATCGCAGAATTATTGTTCGCACAACAGCAGCCGCAGCAGTGCAGTGGTTAGCGCGCTTCCCGACAAAGGTGAGACACGGGTTCAATTCCCGTATGAGTTTTGAAATTTAGAAGTTCGGTAATTAGTTTTTGATATGCACTTGTAAAATTATAATGTTTCTACTGTAACACTAAATTAAGGAAATATGACTTTTGAAAAGCTGTTTACTATGCTAACGAAAAATCTTTGTATTGAGTTTTTCTGCTGAGACCATGAAATTGTTTAATTGAGCAGATTTCATGTCAATTCGAACTTTTTCAGACTTTGAAAAAGACGAATCAGCTGATGTTGTATGGAATAAATCTTCTCGTTACCAATCTCGGGTTTGTTCGTTAAGAAAAGAGTGAATTACTTCATTAATGCTAAGGTTATCAGGAAATCGATCTGGTTAATTGTTTCTTGTGATCAGTTGATAGCTTATTGTACTCCACTCTTTTTATCCATAATCGGTCCTTACAAACTGGCATTTCGCTCTGTTCGTCGAAAGTTCTGTTTTTTTCTAGTATATGCTTTATGATCTTTTGTGCATCCTCTTACGTTTTTCTGCATGGAGGACTCTTACGCGAAGAAAAAACTCGTCCGTACAGCAGTAATCACGCTGTTGTCAGCATATGTTGACGTCGTTTATTTTCAACAAGCAAAATGACATTCATCTCATAGGGTTTCGATATCCTGTCAAAAGAAAAAGGTGATGAGTAGGCGCTGGTTCAGTCGCCTCCTCAACACTCTCTTCCAATCATTAAATGAACGCCGTAGGGAACGCCTCGGCTCGGCTGTCTTCAAGATTGTGCGGAGTACCGTCTCGAACAGCATTCCATGGCACTCAGAAAGAAGACGAAATTGTCAACCAGCAACCGAACCAACACGTGAAATGTTCGAAGACCTTCTTGGATTACGAATGCGAAGAAACGAATCGAGGATAGGAAGCGCTGGGACCCGCACAATAAATTGTGATGACGAGATGTGTGGAGCAAAATCAGTCATACGATGCAAAAAAAGTGAAACACACTGTGAACCGGCAAACTGCTTTTAAAAATCACTTCGTTTTCAGCACGTGATGTAGGTGAAGGACAAAGAAAAAGTGTGCGCCTCTTCGCCGCCTACACTCTCCAAGTCACGCATTCGTTCCAAACTCAATGATCTCACGCCGAAAACGAGAATTTATGTGGAGAATTATCAGCGCGCCGTTTGAACTACACTTACTACGCAATTACAACTGCTAATGGTTCTTACACTAACACTACCTGTGACGGTTGATTGCCGATAAATTTGATGCCTTATATCAAAAAAAAAAGTGAAGGAAAAAAGACGGTATCAGTGGTGCAATGGCAGCACACACCCCACCGTATAGGTAAAGTGCGGCTTCAACTCACGCCTGAGGTCCAGAGTGCTGCATATCATTCAGCATTCTTGGGCATATAACTACCGTATCACAACATTTCTGTTAGAGCTACAAAATAAAAACTCAGCAATACTCTCTTGAAGCGATCACTTTACGACCAAACTACTCCGAACAAGTTTTCTCGATGCCCTATCATCTTATCACAGCGAAACACTTTCTCCATATGTCGAATTCAAATGTTCCAATTAGGACATCCTGCGTCTCCTCACTGACCACACTCTCCCTGCTGCACACTTTGCAACAATGAATTCACTCCCACGAAACAAAGTCAGAGACAGGTTTTTCATGTAAAAAATCAAGTGCTGATCAACTATGAAGATATTTTCAAAGTTCGCGGCAGTCATAGCATCTGCATGCTCTTCAAACTACCAGTTTGCAAGATCTCCAGTAAAGAAACTTTCGTCCACATAAATAAACCACTCCAGATTGTGAGAAGTTTTTATGACGTTGTGTAGTCAAATACGTTTCGATAATTTCTTACTTGCCTTTTCACTTCTAGTGAAAGACTAATACTTTAAAGAGAGTGTGCACTCCGAAGTGTGTGGGACACTAGCGCAAACCTGCTTCTCGCTCCACGATTTCACATCGCATGGAGCGTACATAGAATGTGGTGCCATTCTCGGTAGGCAATTCGTTGTTTTTCTAATTAACTATCATACGAATTTTGAGCACTATACGAAATAAGTGTATATCCATACGTCGACGTAAGCACCGTATAAAGTTAAGGAAAGCGCATAAATTGGTACTTTCCCGTTAACCGTACCCCGTTTCTATTCCTTAATTAAAAAAATTATTTCTTAGTCGTCCTCACAGTCTTAGCAATTAATCGATAGCTTAAATCAAAACAATTTGAATGACGTATTTTACTTTCGAAATGGCTTCAGTGTTGTGCTGTAACCGCAAAAAACAAAATCAATTTCTCATTCAAATATTTCTCGCTCACCAAAGCTTTTCTGTAGACTTTCAGTAATTATTCGATAGACAAAGTCTCACTGATTCAAACGTATTTAATTTTTAACGAAACTTCTTGTTGCACTTTAAAAATCATAAGAAGATTGAGTTTCGCAAACCTGGCGCTGGAAAAAGCACATGGCTTAGCGACCATGTTAGGAAATCAACATCCACATACTGGGCAAACCTCGGTGGTTTGATGTAGATGTTGCTCTGCGCGAAACCTGACATTTCTTTAGCTGCTACAGCGCACTATAAAGTCCTATACAAAAACAAAACACTTTACTGGAACCGACAGATTTGAGCTATCGAATGATTACTAAGAGTTGGAAGGAACAGCTTGTTCAGTAAGAAATATTTGAACGAAAAACAGTTCACACCGTCGATTTTTTTTAGGTTTGAGCTAGAGGATAATTGGTGGAACTTGAGAAAAAGGCTAAAGGCACGTTCTTTCAAAGGATCGAACAAAGATGATGATGGCAAAAATAATCTAAATTTGCGGGACCTAGTCTTCTTTTGGCTGTTGCAAAGCAATAAGAAGTTCTTTCAAAAACTAACTACATCATTGGAATTTTTGATATGCGATCTGTCGATTAATTATTGAGAGCCTAAAAAAAAACAGTTTGTTTGATGAGAAATGTTTGAATGAGAAACAAAATTTTTTTGGGTGTTTCAGCTTAATAACAGAGGCATTTCGAATATATAGTGCACCATTCAAATTCTTTTGATCTCAACTATCCAATGTTCACTGAACTTTGAGAAAGCTAAAAAATTGCGCTTTCCGTGAGGGGTTGAAACAGGCTACAGATAATGGAAAAGTATCCATAATTCTTTCGAAATGCGGAACAGAATTATACAACGAAAATCGAGCGCAGTTTTCAAATTGAAAAAACATTGTGGACGACGTTACCTCTATAGCGGTCATAGGAATTTAGGCAAAATCAGGCATCATCTCGAATATGTTACTCAGTTAGGAGACTTTTGAGTAATTATGTAAAGGTCAAAGAAGAATCAGTTTTCAAAATATGCTCAACGACGCTGTGCTAGTCGATGATGAAACTATCTGCTGCAGGTTGTTATGTGGGAAAAAAAAGGTAATAACATCAACAGGCGATCAGACTATATGCCAAATAATCATTTTTGAACCACGCATGTCTGTGATCTGTTATAAAGGGCTGACTTACAGAACCCGATACACGTGTTTCGACCTTGCAGTCTCGTCAGTCGGGCAGTTACTCTTTTTCATCTTTTGCCAATCCTGTGTGGGTGCTCCAGTCCCCAAAACGAAGAGTTAGCGACGACGAACGTTTTACTTTCTATGTCCAGTGAACAAAACACCGAACAAAGCGTTGTACACACGAATGCTCTCGGATAGTATATTTAATATATTACATCATTTAATATATCATAGAATCAGAGTATAGTCAGCAACCGTCTCACACAGGAAAACAGCTCCAGTGAGGATGCTTTTTTAAAGCAATGCTCCACTTTAGAAGATTCAACTTTAAGCGATTACGATGACTTACATCGAGAGGGTGGACGGCGGTGGATCACCGACTCACATCATCGAGGCTTTGAAGAAGACGAATAGATTTCCAAGCGAGTAATTATTTGACACATAAGTGGACTATCGGAAGTCAGATATGGCCATCATATATGCACTCAGTTACTCCACGGCGCTTAATAAAATCGAATTTTTGGCGCTCCACCAAAGGATTTCCCGAGGAAGAGTGCTCCAATTATCCCTCCTATGTGAAAAGCCGTTACACTATCCACGAAGACTGGTGATAGGTTTGAGGCAGTCTCAGAGTATTCGGATGTTATCTGTTTGAAACCATATGATCTTATGTGAGTGATGGTACGTCGAACTGTAGAAAGAAGAACAACCAGAGAGGTATCCTTATCAAAGACACATAATATTCAAGTTGCTGGACTGTGGTAATGTAATGAAGAGAATGAAGATTAGTAGACTCTCAACCGACCTCCTCGATGCCGCGATTCGTTTTCTCCACGCATTAGAAATCTAGCTACCTTGTATGAAAAATGAAACATCACACAATGCGATCAAACACGCAGTCAAGCGGACGATTTGAGAGTATATGCAATGACGTGCGTTTGAGAGGAAATCCTCAGTTGCTAACTATGCAAACTATAAATAATCAAAGATGTTGTGGTGCACACTAGAATGATGAAAATGAAATGACGTGGAAATGTGTTTTTGATCATATATAACAGCCAATGATCGTCAGCGACTGGATTCTCTGAGATATCGAACGCCAACAAAAAGACCATCAATTTCATGATGACAAGTCTTCAGTTAAACGATAAAAGAGATATCTAATGCTGAGCTGCTTTCCAAGATAATCAGCATCCACTTAGCTACTCTTACACGCAACAAGTACAAGTAAGAAACTTAAAGGAGCTCGTTCGGGTCACTCGGCGACCAACAGGTGGACGGATTGATACAGGTGTTTGCAAAGACATTGGGTAAATTGCACGCACTTCTCACCAGTGTCACTGATAATGGCATCTTCTCACAACGTCTAAGGATTAAGGGACCTCCAATCTACAATTTATCGAGGTCGGGTTTCTCAATTGTAGCGGCTTTTCCAAACCCATTGTGAAAAAATTCAGCATGAAAGAAGCAATGGTTGATCAAATTATACAACTCCAAAACAACAGCGACCTCGGTCAGCCTTTCCCATGGGCGAGTTTCATTAGTCTGAATTGAAGCTGTTGCGAGTATCTTCTGTCGTACTATCATGGTGTAATATATATCTTATGATTTTTTTGCCACTTTCGGATGGCAAATTACTGAGGAAATGTGAGTAGGCATGTTTTTTCGTGTTAGGTTTCCTCATATGTTTTGGCACTAAGGCCATAAACACCGAATTGATTAACCACAAATAATTTAAATTCCTTGGTTTTGGTGTCGTTCTACTGCGCATTTTCTTGCGAGCATCTCGATATTCAGATTGACTATACTTGCTTTAAGGTGCTGCTTTCGTGTAGACATTTTCACTCGCTAACCACCCACGATAGGCGCGTAGAGGAAAATGCTGGTGAAGTGGCACGCAAGAAAGGCAAGAAGCAGATATTTCCATTTATCCTGCATGCCGCTTCATTAGAGTATCACCTGCTAGCCATTCTGCATGAGTGGGAAGCGAATTTGTTTCCACAATAGCCCCATAGATTTGATATATATCTGATGTGTATACGATAACAACCAAGAGCAATCGAGTGTACATACAGTGATATTTTCACTTAATGGCAGGTGTAAATAGTGCGTCTGTGCCTTCTCTATATAGGAGTGGGTTTTCCCGAAGGGATTGGTTAAAGACAAATGGTACTGCCCAATTGACGAGATAGCCAAGGCCCATACACGTGTGTTTGGCTGAGTAAGCATACCCATAACAGACCAGATGCATGGTTCAAAAAAACCTACAAGCTTTCAACTATAGTATTTACAACAAGTGATAAAAGGATAAAGGATAAAGCTTTCGGCATTGATCAATTCCTGAGGGATGCGTATGCATTCGTCTTCAATTTTTACCTCCGTTTGAGGTGAGTGAACGCATATTTGGTCTTCACAATGACTCGCGGTTGCCTCCCGCTGGACCGAATCAGTGTTGGTTTGCCTCCCAGACAAGTCTAAGACCAGTCTGGTAGCAATGTTTCGACCCCGGAGGGATGGATGGCTTGGTGTGCCATAAGTGCGAGATCGAACCATTGACCTCGTGTGTGACGCAGGGCACTCTAACCACTGCTGAGCTCCTAGCAAGTGATATGTTGCGAAAATAACAGAAAACGACAAAGTGCTCAGTGAAGGCTAACCCAAAAAGGAAGAGCCAAACATCTGTTAGATTTCATCAAACATCGCAAAGATAATCAACAACATATGTGGGCTACGACTTTCAGTGATTTATCAATGATTAACGTCAGTGCTTTAGTTGTCCTAAAAAAAATTGGTACGATTTTGCCAGTATCGAGGATGGTGGGCTCGATTAGACTGCGACATCAAATCGAAGCAAACATCTGCTCTTGCCAGATGTCCTTAACCAGTGTACTACAGGAGCCTGGGTCAGCTTTGCATTTATGGGAATATTAGGCGAAAATCTGCTGTTTTCCCAAAGATACACACATCCTTTTGAGAGTACAATGTGAACACCTGGTCCTTTTATATATTAGGCTTTCTCGTAAGTTTTAGCACTAGATAAATAGACATCAAAGTAACCAATCAGAAGTTATTGAACTTGTATTGTTTTGGCATCATTCAATGGCGCATTTCCTTATGAACATTTTGGTATTCAATTTGACTGCACTTGCTCTGAGATGGGGCTATTGTGGGAACAAATTCGCTTCCCACTCATGCAGAATGGCTAGCAGGGGATACTCTAATGAAGCGGCATGTAAGATAAATGGAAATATCTGCTTCTTGCTTTTCTTGCCTGCCACTTCACCAGCATTTTTCACTACGCACCTATCGTGCGTGGTTAGCGAGTGAATATGTCTCCACGAGAGCCTCGCCTCAAAGGTACAGTCAAGTTGAACACTGAGATGCTTGAATACCGAGATACCGAGGCACATTTGATATTAGTATTAATGTTTCTAAGAGGGATAGCAGAAGTCTTTCTTTTTATATAGCAACGAGTGTTCTGCTTAAATTTGTGTTTGTAGTAGACGCGCTGAAGAATCAGTGACTTAGTCGTGTTCTACTTTATTGCTTCTATGTAAGACGTCATTGTTGCTTCGTCGGTGCACAGCCAGCTAGTTGTTTGGTGTTGTATCTGAAGAATATTACTAGGCGTTGGCATTCACGTCAATGCACAGTATTGGCCGACTCTGCTTGTATCATGCAATATCTACGTAGTCCAAAAAACCGACATTATATATTCTTTGACATTGAAAATTAGATCTAAATTCAAGGGCTGTGCCTGTATAGTTGACGTGAAGTGGGTATCTCTTCATGTTGTTGTTGTTGTTACCGTTGATGTCGTTGTTCGAGAGGCTGACGTTACTGACATTGCCCTTTTCAAAGCAGAGACGTGTTTCATATAATCCTATTCGTGCAGTTCGGTCGGTTACTTATAATGTCAAGGAGCATTTAGTCCACAGAAATGCCAATTTGTTGGAGAAAACGCGCCGTTATGTGCAAGACCTGTGCTTTACACATCGGAAGAAAGTCTAACTAGATTGAAAGGTCAAACCGTGATAAGGTGCTTTTACTTGTAGTGAAGCACTTGTCTTTTTGCCCCATTTCTGAATTTTTATCGTTCATTAAAAACGTTGAGTTTTGTTTGTTGCATTTTTTGACTCCTGAGCCAGAATCGTGACAGTTACTTCAAAATTATCGCTCTTGTGCCTTGTGTCCAATGTGCTCCTATAGGAGTACTTTGTTGAATTTGGAGTTTGTTCATTAGATTTTCTTTTATGCGAGCACAAATGTCGTAGATCCACATTTTTGATATATTCTTTTCCACATGCTTATAACTGGATCGCGCAGCTGCTTCAACACAATGTGTTGGACTATATGAGATCCTTTTGAGCTGTACTACATATCAAATTGAATAAGTAGAGCTATAAAGAACTGCCTAAAAAGAAATTGTCAAAATTCTCTGGCAGCTATTGGACTCCAACTTGCGAGACTAAGCCGTCAATTAGTCTAGAACTGCCTCTATGATGTTTTATACAACTCAAAATATTGTGTGGTCTTCCCTAACTTCAGAACGGTGATTGTCTGAATTTGGACGCAGTATACTGGACATCATATAAGCATGCGAGAAAGGATACATTGGCGGAGCAGAAGACTACTTTGTGCTGGAACAAACACCTAGATGGCAAAACTCAAAAATTAGAACAGCACTCCTATATGTACTCATAGTACGAAAAAACGGAACGGTTTATTTTCAAGTGAGTATTATGATTCCTGCGGACCTCCCTCTTTGAGGGATCCCGCACGGTTAGGCGCGAGGGCACGTGGCGCCTCCCCAGGTGGTGGATAGGGAATAAAACGCTATCCAAAAGCGACCGTGTGCTTCCCAGAGAAGCAGGTAGATTCAGGGGACGAGCTCCCTGCTTCTGCATAGCCGACTTGACAAAACTTTATTTCTACGAGTCAAGTCGGCCAAAAGCCTGGAATCAAGCGCCTGGGAAGTACATGGGAGGCGGTTACAAGTCGCCTCCAGCAAACAAGCTCCTCCCACCACTCCGAGAGAGACTGGCAAGCTACTCGTGAGTATCCAGCCCCCACGATTAGAGCCTGGCAAGCTACACGTTGGGTATCAAAAATGCCAAAAACAGTAACAAATATGGGCCTCATTCCCCTGACCCCGAAAGAGCCCCTGGTACGGCAGCGCAAGGTAGGAACGAGTACGGACAGACTGCAGAAATCTCAAGGCCAAACTAGGCTGCCAAAATCGAAACGGACTGAAATGACGATCTGCAAGTACAACGCAAGAACCCTTGCTCACGAATCCGCAGTAGAAGATCTATTGATTCAAGCAAGAATAAGGTAGGACGTCATTGGCATGGCTGAGACGAGAAGACGCCGTCTTTTTCACGCTGTCTATGACACCGGAGAACAACTGTTCCCTGGAGCATGCGATCGCAGAGGTGTCGGTGGTGTCGGCGACCTCGTCAAATCGAATTTGACCGTGAACATTGATTCGTTCGAACAACTAACAACCCGCATCGGACGATTACGGTTGAAACGATGTGGTTCTATGCCGGCTTTGACCATCTTCGTTGCTTACGCACCAACATCAAGCTATGACGAAGACGAAGTCGAAGCGTTCTAAATGGACCTCGAAAAATTCTTCAGAGAAGATCATACATTCCTCAAGGTCATTGTTGGATTTTAACGCATAGAAGAACGTCTGAAAAACGGCACATAGGGACCCACGGACTAGAATGGAATGAACAGTGTGAGAGGCTATTCGAGTTTATCATGACGACCCGAACCATCCATGGCAACTCGCAATTCCAAAGCCTCTCTCTCAGCGATGGACGTGGGAGTCTGCCAATGGAGAGTACTATAACGAAATAGATCACATCATAGTAAATCGAAGGTTTTGCCTGACCGACGTCGCTGTTGTTCCAAAGTTCTACACGGGATCAGACCATCGCCTCCTTCGCGCAACGTTCCGATTTTCGAGGAGAGGAGAGAAAGCCGCTAAATTCAAACAAGGAAGTCCCAGAACTACCGTAAATTGGGATGTAATCAAATCATTAGTATGCTCTTGGGAAGATACCGTTGCCGACAAGCATCGACGAAGAATACGATCGACTTGTTGAATATCTTCACGTTAGCGCTAAAAAAGCCGAGAGTCCTAAGGTCACGAAGAGACGCTTGTCTCCGCATACACTCGAGCTGATACGTCAACGTGGAATCGCACGAGCTGCAGGCAACCGAAACGTTACGTCCGAACTTGCGAAACGATGCAGAGAAGCGATAAAAGAAGACCTTAAAGAGAGAAGAGCAGCAGTTATGGCAAAAGCTGCAGAGGCTGGGAAGAGCATTCGCAAAGCCCAGCGAGGCTTCGCCAACTATAAGACCAAGATGATTGCACTCCGATACCCTGACGGGACACTTACAGCTTCCAGAAGGGCTATGGAGAAAATCATCCACCAATACTACTCGGATCTCTTCGCTAGACATGTCCTCTTACCGTCATATAAATTGAAAGAGGACGAATATGTCGTTCCACCGGTCCTTCCTTCCGAAATCCGACATGCTATATCGTCGGTGAAAAACAGAACAACACCCGGTCCAGACAGGATTAGACCAGAACATCTGAAGAACCTGCCGCCAGTTCTCATCAACACCCTGGCTCGGCTCTTCACTCGCTACCTGTCAGAATGCAAGGTCCCTATTCAATGGAAAACCAGCAAGACCGTATTGTTGTTCAAAAAGGGAGACCTTCACGACATAAGCAATTATCGCCCAATCTGCTTGCTGTCCGTTGTCTATAAACTCTTTACTCGAGTCATCCTGAACAGGATTGACAGAACACTGGACGAAGGACAGCCATGCGAACAAGCAGGGTTCGAAAAGGATTTAGTACCATGGACCACATCCACACGATCACAGGACTCATTGAAGTTTCGCGAGAGTACAAACAACCACTCTGTCTCACTTTTATCGATCTGAAGAAAGCCTTTGATTCAGTGGAAACAGAAGCGGTTATAGAGGCTCTGGATAACCAGGGCGTCCCTACTCGGTACATAATGATCCTTCGTGAGCTTTATAAAGATTTCACGACCAGAATATCTCCATTCTACAACAATATCACCATTGACGTAAGAAGAGGGGTTCGACAAGGCGATACAATATCGCCAAAACTATTCACTGCCACCCTACAAAACGTCATGCGAACATTAGAATGGGACGAATGGGAGTGAAAATTGACGGTCGACAATTAAACCATCTTCGCTTTGCTGACGATATCGTTCTCATAACACCAAACATCAGCCAAGCAGAACGAATGTTGACTGATTTCGATAACGCCTGTGGAAAGATCGGTCTTCAACTGAATCTAACGAAAACAATGTTCATGAGGAACGGATGGGTTTCTAATGCCCCATTCACGCTCAACGGAACGACAATTTCCGAATGCTCCAGTTACATCTATCTAGGTCGTGAAATCAACATGATGAACGACCTAGCCCCAGAGTTGAGCAGGAGGAAACGAGCGGCTTGGGGAACGTTTAAGAGCATCGAAGATGTAGTGAAGAGGACAAAGAACATCCGACTCCGTGCCCACCTTTTCGACTCGACGATTATCCCTGCCCTAACGTATGCAGCAGAACCTGGTCGCTACGTAAGCAGGATGAAAGATCACTTGGAATTATCGAACGCGCAGTCGAAAGGTCGATGCTAGGAGTATCCCGTGTTTCGCAAATGGAAGAAAGGATCCGAAATTCCGACCTACGTCAACGATCGAAATCAGAGACGCCGTTCTACACGCCAGAATATCGAAAATAAGGTGGGCCGGACACGTGATGCGCTTCAACGACAACCGATGGACGAGAGCCGTTACCGACTGGATTCCTCGGGACGTCAAGCGCTCTAAAGGAAGACCACTGACCCGTTGGTCCGATTTCTTCACGAAAGCGATAGAAGAAAGGTATGATGCTCAGCGAATTCCTAGAGCGAGGAGGACCCACTGGGCTACTCTTGCACGCGATAGGGAAAAATGGAAGAGTTGCTGGTACTCGCTCGAGTCATTCGACGATCAACGGGACGACAGGTGATACAGGTGATTATGATCCTGGCAAAACGTCAACTACAACGCCCAAGTCTCTTGATATGTTGTGCATATGCACCTATTATTTGAGAATGAACGGAAAGGGCGACGCCTTACCATATTATTATAAAGTGTGACTTCACGTCCTTTCCCTGTTCAAGCTTTCGATTTAGAACGTTTTAGAAGTCATCCCAACGTGAAAACGCAGGTTGCCCTGCAGCTGCAACCGGTCTGTGAGCCCATATTATAATAAATTAGTACCTCTACAATAGATCTACATTAGCACTATGAATAGTTTACAGAATAATACGAATATTAGGTAAAATGCGTCTAGACTCTGAAGAAAGCGAAATCTCTGAAGCGTTGGCCAACGAAGAGCAGCAACAAAAATAATAACTGATGACTGCTTGCTTTAGCTAAACAAGAGCAGTTTTTTTGAGAAAAAGCGCATCAATATATTATTCCGACCACACCCACCCACGTATGTTTATGTTTACAGTATCACAAAATATGTGTCAAAAAGTCTCGGAGAGAGACAAGGTCGCCTTGGGTCCGCATTCACCTCGCTCCCTCTGTCCTTCTCCTAAAGACGCTCGCGACGCCTCGTTGTCAAACGGGTTGAAGATTCGTCAGTGGGGAATGTCTGTGGAAGCGATTCTTGTGAAAACCAATTTTTTTAAAAATAAAACCTGGAGGTTAGAAAAAAAGTGTTTTTTAGTTATATAAGTATAAACATGAGCCCTTCGAAATTCCCAGCAGATCTTGATCTCAGTGCTGAATTTTAAATTGACAACAACCTTTTGCACGTCATCAAAGCACATGGAACTTATTGTGTTATTGCACCCAATTTGCCTATATCAAGTTTCAGGTAGGAAGCTCTTTTGTAACGAAGGCTTCACTGTCCACTTTGATCAGTTAGTGCGGAGAAACTTGCAAATGTAGTGCAATACCAGGTAATGGCATAATCTAGGAAGCACTGCAGATATAGAGATTTTTTTTTGCCATAGTCATGTGTTATTCTTATAATGAAACTAAATTTTCAGTCACACATGCTTGAGTACCACTCTTGTGCCCATCTGCACGCGTGCCACTTATTTGGGATGGCGTTTCCGTCCTTCGAAGGTCTTAAGATACTTGATACCTGTAATGAATTCACAGCGACGTTAATTCAACATGTCATTTCATCTGGTGAAGTCGAGTTAATTGATGCTAAATATCAAAGTCGTATTTGCCATTATTTGCAGAATTTGCTTTAGTTGGGGATATTTCAATGTGTATTGCAGTTCACCACGAAATTTGCTATTATGCTTCTGGCTTGCACGGACTGTGGTTCACAGCTACATATCTCTTCCTCTTATATCGGAGACTTTAGTATAAAACACTGGGATGGGATATTTAGCTTTCACGTAATCCGTTTACAACATTATAAAAACTTATTGCTCTCAAAAGACCTTATTTCTGTCCTAACTGGCACACTATTTTTATTTCCAGGCCTTGCATAATTGTGAAAAATAGTACCATTAATGATGTACTCTGTGATAGAGCTTCCAGTTCATGTACAATTGCGAATCCATACAATGACATTTCCTATGGAAGGCTAGTGGCTTCTTCTTTATCGTTCATCTTTCTTACACATAAGTGGCTAGTCTTTGGTATAGGTAAACAAGTTGATTTTCGGTACTGTGGGTTAAACGACTTTGAAAGCGTTGACTCACTAGAGTCTCATTTTCTATCCCATGAAGAATCTAACAAGGAATGTTGTCCTGTGTGCTCAAAGAAATTCTCCCAAGAAGCTTTTTACAGGTATGCATATGAAGAATCTATGGATTTTCCATCATGTTGCTCGTTAATTGGCTTCCTCATTGATTTGGTAAGGATAAGAATTAACCAATTGGAAGTTTTATAAAGCCAAAATGTTAGCTTTTTTCAGGTGTTTGTAGTTAGTTCTGATCACGCGATAGTGTTGAGAAGTTTCTTGCTAAATCTTTGCTATCTCTACTAATTTTTCCAATTTTGCATTACTTTGGATGGCTTAATTATCACCAGCGCTGACGTCTCTGTTGTTTCCCATCAAAATCACCTCTGGTTAAACGTTTTCTTTGAAGATGTTCATGACCACAAATTTTAGAGAGCATTTGTTGTCGCATTTGGGAGTGGAATCGTGCTATCTTGCCGTATATTTATCTCGTTTTTGCACTTTCATCACGGTTAGCTATTGAATGGTCGATTTCTCAATTGAACTATGTGTAGATATTCGTCATCTCTGTACGAATCTTGCAGACTCACTGTGATTCTTATATCATGCATAACGTTGAGAGCCATTTTTATACCTCCAAATTGCATCTAGCTTCAGTACAACATTTGTTGCAGGCATTTCGAGCCTTTTTGTATGTTAGCTTTGAAAGGTAATGACGTGTTCAAACAAAGCTCTTGTGCATCAGTCGGCAACCCTCTTAACTGACCAGCGACTCCACCCATTATTCCAACTTTTTCCTACTGGATCACGAAGGCGAATTAGTGGTCATCAGTCTAAGATAGTTTCGATCGATTTTTGATGTACTGAGCACAATCTACGAGCGTTCTTCAATTCACCCCTTCCAAAGCACCGTTATGGTGTCATAACTGCTGACAGCTGCGAAAGAAGGAAGGCTGGTAGCAGAGCAGTGGTATCTATTGTACTTGATGTAGCTGTAACACGCGCTCCTGTGTGGGTGAAGCACGGGTTAAACCCTGCGGTAGAAAGTCGTATGATATTTGGCGCCCTTGGACGTACTGGCTATTTTGGAAGTCATAGGCATTACTTATGTGTGTAGAAGTCTCGCTATGTGCTGTACTGCTGACGAATTTTCCTCCCTCTACTAATGACTTCTGTTGAACATGGTATTCCATTGTCTCTAATATCTTTTCAGCGTGATCTCGGAGACGAAATGCCTAATGATTGTGGTACTAATTCTAAATCACTCGTGGTTGTCAGGTTTCGAGTGAGGTCCTCTTGTCACAAGGCAGTTGTGTCAAAGCATTCGCAGGTCGTCACGTAGGACACTGGTGTTCAAACGCTCGACTTGATTGCCTTAAGAATGTCGACAATCTCTATATTAAGTTGCAATTTTTAAATTTCAAGATGGATTGCTTTCTCGTTTTGTATGGCCTTGTTGGTGAATTGCTTATCTGTCGCAAACCGTGTCATAAGATCCATGAATATCCCACTGCCATGATGCGAAAACGAAGCGTACTGAATGATCACGAACGACATTTTCTGATTCCTGACGTCTTCGGTTGCGTTATATAATAACTGCGTTCCTTCTTTGCTGGTTTACCGTCATTACGAAAAGAAATCCCAAATAAAAGCTTGGCAGTAACATCAACAATCTTCATCATGGAAATGTCTGAGACAGAATTAACCTGCGGAAGATCTTGTGATTGACTGACTATACTTGTACAACTCGGGAGCCAAGTAGCACAGGTGTTTTGAAACTGTAGAGAGGCACTAGTAATCCATCAGTATTGTTGATTATATGGGTTTATTGTGGTGCCCACATGAATCGTTGTTTAACCTACCATTCGGTTAGCAAGCTTATTCCTTCGGATATTGACCGCATCTTATGATATCTCTAGCGAAAGTTTAGAGTGAAGTACCTGGCTGTGATCCTATCCTTCGTGGTGACTCAAGCAGACTTTATGGAGGATTATCTTCTGCTATATTCACAACGAAATTGCGGAAGGTGGACATTGACCTTTGTCCTCTTTCCTCTAATAACAGTTCTGATGCTGAATTTATCCGTTTTTCAGGAATATGTAGATCTATGGGAAAGCGTTACAGTGAGCAAGAAGCTGAATAGTGTGAAACGAAAGCGTAGAACGGATCTAGATGAAGCTGATGTCGAAGACCCCATATACGGCGAAGATTGTGTCAACTTGAAGAAGCTCGTAGTAAGTGCACTTTTTCTATTTTAAACAGAATCCTCTTTGCTAGTTTTCAGTTGACCAACGTGCTGTCGGAAAATTCAGTCGTTGTTTCATAGGCAAATGGTTTTGATTTTCAAGAAAATTTAAGGGCGAACCAATTCTTCTACACAGGAGTAAATTTAGAAGAAGAAACAGCTGGTCTATTGTCCGAGTTTTTTTTTACTTGAGATCTCCTGACAATCTTTAAGAGATTGTTTTCTGAATAGCCTTCAATTTTATTGAGACGTGATATTTTAGGCAAGTTTGTAACACATTGTTCAAGTTAATTTAGGTCTTTTTCATCATCGCCTGCATAACAATCCCTTTCCATGACGTTGCTCGCTGTGGCACTTGCGTTTTGATGATCGTGGCATGCTGCGCTTCGTGTATATATCTGTATATATATGACATATATAGGCATATACATGCGTACCTGTGTATACACGTGCATATATGTGTAAGCATATATGTCTCACCTGTGCTATACACGTATATGCTCATGCATATGTGTATCCACGTAGACGTATGTATACACGTAAATGTCATATATGCATGTATATATGCATATATATGTATGTACATAGCTATACATGTGTTTATATACATATATATATATTTATATATATATATATATATGAGCATCTATATACACATAACCCAAAGGGGCAATGAAAGTTCTGTCTCAATTTTAGTCCTGATATGATATTTTATGAATCAGTTCTAATATAATTTCTGATTTTCCTTCTCAAGCCAAACAAGAGGTGCCAAGCCGCTGAGCGTGAATGGGGCATTCATAACCCATTCGTTCCCCATGAACATCTTTTTTGTTAGATTTAGTTGAAGACCATTCTTTCTGCAGGCGTTATCGAAATCGGGCAGCATTCGTTCCGCATGGCTGATGTTTGGTGTTATGAGAACGATATCGGCAGCAAAGCGAAGATGGTTTAATTGTCGACCGTCAATTTTCACTCCCATATCGTCCCATTCTAATGTTCTCATAAGGTTTTGTAGGGTAGTAGTGAATAGTTTTGGCGAAAGTGTATCGCCCTGTCAAATCCCTCTTCTTACGTCAATGGTGATGCTGTTGTAGAATGGAGATATTTCGGTCGTGAAATCTTTATAAAGGTGACGAAGGATCATTATGTACGGAGTAGGGACGCCCTGGTTATCCAGAGCCTCTATGACCGCTTCTGCTTTCACTGAATCAAAGGCTTTCTTCAGATCGATAGAAGTGAGACAGAGTGGTTTTTTGTACTCTCGCAAAACTTCAATGAGTCCTGTGATCGTGTGGATATGGTCAATGGTACTAAATCCTCTTCGAAACCCTGCTTGTTCGCATGGCCGTCCTTCGTCCACTGTTCTCTCAATCCTGTTTAGGATTACTCGAGTAAAGAGTTTATAGACAACGGGAAGCAAGAAGATTGGACGATAGTTGCCTATGTCGTGAAGGTCTCCCTTTTTGAACAGCAATACGGTCATGCTGGTTTTCCATTGAATAGGGGAATTGCATTCTGATAGGTAGCAAGTGAAGAGCCGAGTTAGGGTGTTGATGACAATTGGCGGCAGGCTCCTCAGGTGTTCTGGTCTAATCCTGTCTACACCGGATGTTGCTCTGTTCTTCACCGACGATGTAGCATGTCGGATTTCGAAAGGGAAGACCGGTGGAACGACATATTCGTCCTCTTTCAATTTGTATGACGGTAAGAGAACATGGCTAGCGAAGAGATCCGAGTAGTATTGGTGGATGATTATCTCCATAGCCCATTTGGAAGCTGTAGTGTTCCGTCAGAGTATCGGACTGCAATCATCTTGGTCTTATAGTTGGCGAAGCCTCGCTGGGCTTTGCGAATGCTCTTCCCAGCTTCTACAGCTTTGCCTTAACTGCTGCTCTTCTCTCTTTGAAGTCTTCTTTTAGCGCTTCTCTGCAGCGCTTCGCAAGTTCGGACGTAAGGCTTTGGTTGCCTGTAGCTTGCGCGATTCCACGTTGACGTATCAGCTCGAGTGTCTGCGGAGACAAGCGTCTCTTCGTGACCTTAAGACTCTGGGCTTTTATAGCGCTAACGCGAAAATATTCCACGAGTCGATCATATTCTTCATCGGTGTTGTCGACAACGGTATCGTCTTAAGAGCCGACTAATGATTTGAATACATCCCAGTTTATGGTAGTTCTGGGACTTCGTTGTTTGAATTTAGCGGCTTTCTCTCCTCATCGAAAATCGGAATGTTGCGCGAAGGAGGCGATGCTCTGGTTCCGTGTAGAACTTAGGAACAACAGCGACATCGGTCAGCAAAACCTTCGATTTACTAAGATGAGGTCTATTTCGTTGTGGTACTTTCCATTGGGAGACTCCTACGTCCATCGCTGAGAAAGAGGCTTTTATAATTGCGAGTTATCATGGATGGTTTGAGTCGTCATAATAAACTCAGACAGCCTCTCACCTTGTTCATACCATTCTAGTCCGTGGGTTCCTATGTGACGTTCTTCAAACGTTTTTCTATCTCCAATTTTTGCTTTAAAATCTCCGACAATGACCTTGAAGAATGTATGATCTTCTCTGAAGAATTTTTCGAGGTCCATATAGAACGCTTCGACTTCGTCTTCGTCATAGCTTGATGTTGGTGCGTAAGCAATGAAGGTGGTCAAAGGCGGCACAGAACCACATCGTTTCAACCGTAATCGTCCGACACGGGTTGTTAGTTATTCGAACGAATCAATGCTCACGGTCAAATTCGATTTGACGAGGACGCCGACACCACCGATACCTCGGCTATCGCATGCTCCAAGGAACAGTTGTTCTCCGGTGTCATAGACAGCGTGAAAAAGACGGCGTCTTCTCGTCTCAGCCATGCCAATGACGTCCTACCTTATTCTTCTTGCTTGAATCAGTAGATCTTCTACAGCGGATTCGTGAGCCACGGTTCTTGCGTCGTAGTTGCAGATCGTCATTTTAGTCCGTTTCGATCTTGGCAGCCTAGTTTGGCTCTGAGATTTCTGCAGTCTGTCCGTACTCGTCCCTACCTTGCGCTGCCGTACCAGGAGCTGTTTCGGGGTCAGAGGAATGTGGCCCATATTTGTTACTGTTTTTGACATTTTGATGCCCAAAGCATAGCTTGCCAGGCTCTAAACGTGGGGGCTGGATACTCACGAGTAGCTTGCCAGTCTCTATCGGAGTGGCGGGAGGAGCTTATTTGTTGGAGGCGACTCCTTAGCGCCTCCCATGTACTTCCCAGGCGCTTGGTTGCAGGCTTTTGGCCGACTTGACTCGTGCAAATCGAGTTTTTGTCAAGTCGGCGCTGCAGAAGCAGGAAGCTTATCCCCTGAATCCACCTGCGTCTCTGGGAAGCACACGGTCGCTTTTGGTTAGAATTTATTCCCCTTCCACGACCTGGGGACGCGCCACGTGCCCTCGCGACTAACCGGGCGGGATCCCTCAAAGAGGGAGGTCCGTGGAAAATAATATAACAGTAAGTAATATAATACAATAAATAAATAGTATAATGACAAAATTAAAACTCATCAAATTGAAAGAATAAATTACAAAATTATAATAAATTGTAATAATTTGGTTTAATGAAGGAATTCAGGAATTATATTGAAGCATCCCGAACTAAATAGACAGTCGGTCTTGGGAATTAATTTTGATATTTTTACTGGATTCATTGTCCAATATCTGATTTATAATCTGCTTCAATTGTTTGTCTATTTTCAGCTGCATTAATCTTATGGGTCGTAAAAATGAACGTATCGCAGTAGTTGAGTTGCACAGGACGGATATGAAAGTAGAAGACATTGTTAGAATTGACTAGTCTTAAGCCAACAAGTGTCCACAGAGCCCGTGAAACGTCCTTTAGAGATGCTGTTAGAATTGACGTTTGCCCTCCAAAAGGTCGCCCAACGACCATATGTGCCTGGAAAACATTCAGGAGACCCGTTGCCAAACGAAATTCGTAGCGTTGATGCACGAAATGGTGGGGAAGCTCGTGATCAAGGAGTGCAGCCTCCGAAACGTCAGAAATAAGTTGAAGCTGCACAAGTACAAAATCACTAGTGTTCACTTTCTGCACAAATGATGAAAGAAGAACGGCTTTTTAAGGCTCATTGATTGTTTCGTTTGATAGCTGTTCCTCGTTTGTTAGAGATGATTTTAACGAATGAGAAGATATTCACTCTCAGACCACTTCATAGTCATCAGAATTCGCGTCATCCTTTCAGCAACGATCAGTAGAATTTCGCAGTAGCAAAAACCACAGGCCGCAATCATCTTCCGGCCTCTGTGATGATCTGAGCCGGCGTTTGCGCCACCAGAAGAAACCGTTGTTCTCCATCAACAGAAACGTCGAAAGCAATGCTGCCAGTTATCAGCAGCAAGTTTCTTGGGGCGTAATGGAACCTTGGACTACTCAACACTTTGGCGCCGACGGATTTGCTCTTCAGGAGGACTGGGCTACTACGCATCCGGCCCGTTCAACGATTTTCATCTGTCAAGAGCTGTTTCCAGGTTGTTGGAGCAACGACATCTTGCCGTCAAACTTGTCTCATCTCAACCTCGTGGCACTTTGTGTGGTCCATAGTGGAGAATGTCGGACTATTCGCGACGCTACCGCAGGCGCACTCTAAACGGCTTTGGCACGCGCTCGCAACGAGATCGCGGTGGAAACGTATGCGAGCATCGTTGGAAATGTCCGCGACTTTGTAAGTGTATGTAGAGTAAGAAAGAAAATTCATAGGATTTGTCATAAACTTTGCTTACTGTTTTAGGAGCTGACATAGTAAACTTGATTATAAATTGACAGAACTTTTCTCGCTTCCTCATATGCATATGTATATATATGTATATATATATATATATACGCATGAGCATTCATATACCTGTGCATGTAAATGCACATATACAAATTTATACATGCAGGTATATGCATATATACACACGCATACATGCATATATCCGTCCCTCGACTGCGCCCACGAACTCGGAAGCAGCACTCTTCTGCTTCACCGCTGTATGGGTTGACCAATCGGGCGGAGCACGCCAACGCTGCAGATTGCGCAAAAGTGTGCTCAGCCGACCGATGCGTCAGCGACCGACGCCACGGTTGTTCCGACACTAGAGACTATAAGAATAAAAGAGATGCATGATCAGCAGATGGTCAGGATCGATACGCAGCCAGAGTGGAGAGAGCACAGACGAACAGAATCGTCTAGCTCTGTCATTGTGCGTCGTGTCCCTCTACGCTGCAGTCGTGTCGGGCGAGCGCTCTTGTCTCATGTTATTGCTTTCAAACAATGAGCGTTTTCGAGCCCCAGCGTCGGTAGATCTCATTGCGCGTCATGTAGATCACAAATTCTGTTGATACGCATCTAGGCTAGTGAGACGTTGTGCATAGCGTTATAATTTGCAATATTTTGAGTCTACTTCTAGACCGACTGTCTATTAACCTTGGCATGCTTCAGTATGATTCTTGATTTTCTTCTTTGAGCAGAACACGAGGTGTTACGTTAAACTTCATTCGATAGCTGACGTTTCGGCAGTTCGCCTTCTTCAGATCCGCTTTTCATATGTGTTCCACTGGATGATCCAAGTGGAGATCACCGGAAAGAGAGACACATAGGCTCGTAATGCTAAGTAAATAATGTGAAGGCATTACGAGCCTATGTGTCTCTCCGGTGATCTCCACTTGGATCATCCAGTGGAACACATATAAAAAGCGGATCTGAAGAAGGCGAACTGCCGAAACGTCAGCTATCGAATGAAGTTTAACGTAACACCTCGTGTTCTGCTCAAAGAAGAAAATCAAGAATCATACTGAAGCATGCCGGGGTTAATAGACAGTCGGTCTTGGTAATTGTTAGAAGAAACTACTTCTAGACTTTGATTTCCTGATCTGTATTGATTCGCATGTATATATGTACCCACATATATATGCATGTGTATATGTGTGTATACGTGTGTATAGGTAGATATAAATTTATGTGTATGTAAGAATGTTATAGATAGTTATAGACGATGCTCGAACCAAACCATGCGCTACCGCAATCGAAGATTCGCAACGAAGAGGTGAGATAGTTTTTTCTTGACGACGCACCTGTACACACTCGCAATGCATGCTACACATCTCCAAGCCTGCTGAAGGTGGTTACCGACCTTTATCTCCAACCGATAATGTCGGTATCTTTGCGAAACTCCTTATTCTCTAATGCCTTATTCAACTTCTACATTTGATCTACGATGCCATTATTCATGTGTGATGAGTGGCTTGCTAAATTATGAGCCCTAGGTGGGACTAGACCCGTATCTCATCCGTAGCGGCGGTGCAGGAAGTTCTCCAAACCGCTCAGCTTTCTTGGATATATAATTATAGCATCAAAACGTTGCTCTAAGTGCGGCAAATTCGAAGATTTTTGTAGATTCAGCTGTATTAATCTAGTTTTGCTATGTTGTAATGGATGAGTGTAACTTGGACCTGCTAACTTATTGTCATCCACCGAAGATCGAGGATATCCACTACTTTGAAATACTAAGAACTTTCCTTTTTTATACTTCGAAATTCTAGTATTTTTACTGCTTTTTTCGTACTGTTATGATGTTACTTATACACCTAAGAGAATTTAATGGTGAGTGAAAACGCGGCTTTAGGCGGAAATCGAACTCGTGTTTCATCCTATCCAGGGACGCGTGTTCCATCACTACACCACTGAGGCATATTAGCCCGACCACTCATTCTTCAACATCCCTATGTCAGCTATCAGTAGCATACCTGACCAAACCTGTTAAAGGTTGGTGGCCGATAGCTAACATAGAGATGTTAAAGAATGAAATGTGGCACTAATGTATCTCTGTGATTATTGATACACGCGCGCTTCGTCAGTATGGATGAAACGCTGGTTCGACTCCCAGCTGAGGCCGTGTTTTTGCTTACCACTCAAATTCTCTTTCCTTTTTTATACGAAATGTAGTAAAGTAACGCTTTAATACGTCGGATATGATGCGCGAGATTGTGTTCTTTTTTCTTTTTGCTTCTTCGCTAGCTTCATATTTTGGGATTAGTCAAGAGTTCTGAGGATTTGGAAAATTCATGCAAAGTCTGAAGTGAATAGTCCGTCAAAAAAGAAAAACGTAAATGCTTTTCTCTTAAGGATAAACGCTTGAAAAGCTTATTGGCATTATGCTCACGAGTCTTTCGACTGGAGCGCTCATCTCGTCTCATCTATGCTACCGTCCCAGATAAATGCTCTGCAGCTCCTTGAGAATAATCAAAACAGATTGATTTCCCCTGATCCAAATTGAATAGCTCTTTTTTCACCACCAGAAGTTTTTTCTATCGGCGCTACATGCGCTTTTTCTGCACCACACTATCCTGTACCTCTAGCAAGTGGTTTTTGATTGACTTTAAGATTTGAACTTCTTCAAAAAACAGGACCTTTTTTTTATGCATTTAAGATCCTTTCCCATTTTACTTGCTATAATTGACAGACTCATCATTCAGCCCGTTGTCTACCAAGTGTGTTGTATGTAGCATAGTGCCGGCTTATGGACCATTATTACGCTATGAACATTAAATACATGATCCCCGTTCTTCTTGATCATGCGCATAGTGAACGGTGGGCAACTCATATCTGTCAACATCTGAGCAATTCTCATTCCGAAGAACTGCGTATTGCTGTAAGTTCTTGAGTTCGTCTGCAAGCCAGGTGTTCACCTTATCTAATGTCTTTCAGTTCCTCCTGCAACAACAGCCACGATTGTGCCTTCGACATTTCAATCCACGCACAGTAGTTATAGTGATTCTGGCTCAATAACGCGGACTTCATCTATAGCCAATGACGCACCTGTGTTCAACTTCGAACAGTTTGCAAAACTCAATGGGGAATTCGCGTTAGCGTGTAGAAGGCTTCTTGATGTACGACTCGTGTATATGTGCACATATAGTCGTGTATTGCTTGTGGTCTTTAGTTTTTCAGGCGATAGAGAGGAACCAAGGTTCACGCACGATTGGATACATGCTGAAAATCGTTCAAGACCTTATGAAATGCACCGATGACGTAAGCAATATCAAGCCAGTGCTTCAGTTGCAGCTTATATTATATTGTCGGCATCGTATTTCATTACAGCAATTATAGAATTGTAACCGAGCGCTGAACAACTACACTGATATACTTTTACAACGGTACCATCAAGTGCCACATAAGTATGTGTGCAGTAAATGCTTCAATGTTGAACGTCATGGCCAACGAGCAGGATATGGTCGAGCATGTTATTATGGGACACTGTAAAGAACGCTGTGAGTAGAAATCATCTTATTAAATCTTGTGGCGCAACTGTTAGAGGTGCTTTGCAACACAGACATATGATCGTTCCTAAAGCATCCATGAATTCCGTCAATTTGAGTGGATGAGTTGGCACTAAACTAGCCTAGGAGGGTAGCAGCACTGACATTACGCATCGATGAACCACTGCAGGTCACCGTGAAGATCCAATTGGCATTGAATTTCCTTTAACGATGCTGAATAAATGCGAACGCGTCACGCATCGCTCAGAGATTAATCAAGACTGAGAGCTCTATCCTTTTATCCTCGTATTTTCTAAGATAAGTAGCTCACTAATCAAATTCATGCTGTTGGTTTACCTAGGTGATTTACTTCGATGATTGTGTGAGTTTTTCTTTATGCCGTTCATCAATGTATGATGCAAAGGCTATTTCCCTATTGTATCATTTTTCAGATCTTGTATATCAAATATAATTCTCGCAGGCTATTCGAAATTGATTAAGAGGAGAGTTCTTCTGTGCTTTAGATGACTCAATCTAACATCGTATTTTTGTTTATTTCAAATTCTCCTATTGTAATACGGATCCCATTATGTCGTTGATTTCAGCCGACAATGGAGTCATTCCAGTATATTACGCCTTACATTGCCCTATCAAGAACTGTTACACCGTACACACATCGATTTCAAGCTTTCCGTAAACACATTAACCATGCTCACTCCTTAGTGTTTTTGAAGGCGTCAGAGTGAGGATTTCATTCTCTTCACTTATGCAGACTTTAGCAACCATGTCTGCACTACTTGTAATTTCTCTCTGTTGCACTTCAACATTCTATTCAGTCACTGCGCGACTCGATTCCACTGCGCTGCTAAGATGGCCCTCCATAATCAAATTCATGAGAGATACAGGTAATTTTTGATGGACTTTCTAATTCCTTGTAATCGTGTTCCCTGTCGAGGTTTATTGGATAATATTAATATATTTTATGTATGGGATGTGTACATAATGCGTTGATCTGAAATAGCAACACGCATGAGCGTAAAAGTACCTTGAAATTATTGTGTATACGTCTTGCACATTACGGAATTTATATTTATCTCCCGTGAAAAATTTGAAACTGGAGCATAGATGTGTTGACACATGACTTAGTTCAACCCCTTGATTACCGTTTGACCTGAAAACAGACCAACGGTATACGGCACCGCACGTCGCGTGCTGCAGCCCATTAGGTGGAAATAAAACCACAATGTCACTTTGATACGCTCCGATCGCCATGCTATCGCCCTTCACCGCGCAAGAAATCAGTTGATTAGAAATTGTAAGGTGAATTTTTCAGCGTTCTTTTTTTTGTTATTGTTGGCAGTTTTTTAGTGTAAACCGCTTACACTTTTCCTACAAAGTAGGTAGGAAAAATTACCGCTTTTTCCATCTTATAAAAGATTCAACTATATTTCAGATCCGATGTGGGATGCTGTTACCTATGTGGGGTTGACGATCCATGGTAGCGCGAAGTTGGAGGTTGTGAAATTCTGTCATGAAGTCGTGCATGCTATGAAACGATATGTCGTGTGTAAGACGTGCATGACTCCAATGAGAGCAGATCATACGGTACTGAAATGGCCTTTTATTTCATGCTACTTGAGTTTATCCTTTGAATTTCTGCACGATGCGTGTGTACGAGTCTTTTAGGGATTTGCGCTTGTTAACCATCTCATGGGGCACACATGGAAGATCTTCCGCAGCGTTTATATTACTGTAAAGTATGCATGAGGAATTTCATGGAGCCTGAAGTTGCAGAGCATGTACAAACATGCCACAAGGTAAGTATAATCACCTTGGAATATCGCGTAGTGCACATTTGGATACTACGTTCACTTTCTGTGAATAATCCACGAAGCCACTTTGGGAATTTGGAGGTGATAAGCTATTTCAAGCAGTATCGCAAATGTGTAGCTATTCATGGAAAAAAACTGCCTATAACACTTCTTCAATCATTAGAGTTAGAATGCTCATTCTTTTGTCAATAGTCATGTGTTGTTGTAGCGCTAAATTTTTATCATTTTCCATAACTTTCAGCTCATGTATTTCAACCTCGCTTCACTCCAGAGTCAAATGGGATAACTGTTATGAACGGTAATAAATTTTGTTACTACCTTGGCATACCTAAGATGGCTTGTAACTCCACTGCTCGTTCAGCTAATTTTTTATAACCTGTTCTCTCTCTTTCATGTCAAATGCATCCAGTAACACATGCGAATCATCTAGCTTTTCGCAAGGTAATGCGGGAATCGTCTATGATTATCTTCAGCGAACTGGCGCGAAAATAGCGTTAGGTGTTGAGAATAGAAAATTTATCATTGACAAGCAGAACGTTAGAGAAGTTTGGAGGCTCAGCGCATCGGTGGTCCATGACATTACTGTTACACCATTGCCGACTTGATTCCCGTTATCACTTTGCCAGTCGACTCGTTATTCGTATATATGGATAGTGCAAGTTTTCGCATTGCCTGACAAATTACCATTAGTATTGAAATTTTTTGAAATGATTCATGTTCACTTATTTTGTTTTATCGGTGCAATATTGTACTGGTATCCATGGTGTACTGCTAATCAATTTTATCTGTGCAAGTCTGTTTATTGATAAGATGTATGTTTTACAATTTTATTTTCGTAACATGATCGTTGGTAAAAATTTTTCTCAGTGCCATATCTCATTCCAAAAATTTCTGGTCCTTGAACTATGATGCACAGTAGGGTTTCATTTGGCCAATCAAAAGAGAGTCTGAAGAGAGTCTGTGCAAGAAAGTAGGCTTGTGCCTACACCTTTTCTGCGGCGTTTCATTACACCTATTTTTTGATTTTTCGTTTTATTCACTTTAGCTAAGTACTGTTTTCTCTAGGAAACATAAAACGCGGGTGTTTGTTCGTCTTTTTTTTTTGAAAGAATTAAATTGCTCTTATCCATGAATTTCTAGAATTCCTACAACAAATCTTTGAAAACGGCCGAAAAAATTGCTGCGCGCGACGTGATTTCGAGTACGCAGTGTTTGGTTTTCGTCATTACATTACATCAGGTTCTACACATGTTTTTTTCTGGACAAATTTTCACGTTTCTCGTAACATATACATACGCTTTGTTCCTTTATACACTGTCTCACATTTTTAGTGAATATCAGAAAAAAAAGCTTGTCCACTAAGCAATCATGCTGGTCTGCGTCTCCAATCAATTGTAATAAGTTGCACAACGGATTTTCTGATATGGGCCTCCTATTTTTGATATAATACGCTCCATACAATACTCGAAAGTCATTATAATTATTGAGAATGAGGAAACATTAAATAATTTGGAAAATAATGATGCTGCACCCTGTATGCGACGCATGTTCATGGGCAACTCCAGATCTTAAGACCCCTTTGGTACTAGACATGCACAATAAATCATGTGTTCAACGTATATCTTAATTGGAAATCGTCAGGTGATTTTCTGTATTCGATCATTTCCTTCTTCTTCAAATGACCACAAGAATTGAATGTTCATCAGCACACCAATGACATCCTGGTCCGTCAACCGTTCCCGATGAGTTGCCGTTGAAAATAACTTTAGATCTTATTTCGGAAGTGTATTCTGTGCATTACCGCAAAAAGTCGTTATAAATTCTATGAAGGGTCAAATATTTTCAGGCTTCTACGGAGATGGTATCGTAGAAGGCGTGAGAAAATGTACGTCTAAATGGATATTTTAATAAAAGATTCTCTTATGCGTGTAGATGAATTAGAGAAGCTTGCTCGATTGCTTTTTGAAATAGTGAGTAGTTTGGTGACGATGGCCAAAACACAACAAAAAACAGTGTATCCAATACACTGCTGTCTCTAAGAATAGTAAATCAGATGATGGAGTACAGTGTAAGCTAAAAAATGAAGAGACATTCGGCGTGCAGGCAAGGAATCTGCTGTTACGCAAAGCCCTGCCCATTAACGACGATGGCTAGGCCTTCTAGGTGACATAATGCTCAGGTGCAAAGAGATAGTCGACTTTTACAAAATGCAATGCTTGATATCCCGGACGGGAATTGAACCACATCTCACCATACCCGGGGCGTTTGCTACAGCGCGCTATCAAGACATTCACTCTGCTAACAGTCTTTCTGCGATTGACTGGGTTTAATGCCGATCTGCGCTTACGAGAATAACCCGGTAGCAGTTGACTGTGGACTTCAATATCCTGCAGAAAGAGTATGTTCAAACTCCTGTGGTACAGTGATAACATAAGCCCCGGTACTTGTGTATCATTTCTTTTAATGAGAAATATGGTCTAAAACGCTGCAGGTATTCTACGTCGAGAACAAATAGTAGAGAAAGGATTTTTGTTCTGCATAATGTTGCAGATGGTATTTTTTTAATTGATCGAGCGTGTAGCACGAGGATTCTGTTTGGCTAACGAATTGAAGTGCATCGTCTTTTCCAGTACCAATGATTCGAGTTGATCGCCTGCCGCTCGCCCTCTTTTGTGGATCTTCGCCTTGTTTACTCTGAATCGTTTTTGTTCGGTGGTGCACCGTTTGAATTAAGAGCCTCACTTGGAGAGATCTCTATATACATTATGAAGCCCATGCTGACTAGCTATCTGTTATGCTAGTCAGTTAATTACCCGTCGATAGTTTTGGACAATCTGCTAGGTTCAGGAATAATTCTGAGAAAATGCTTGTAACTTTTATGAGTGTCGGCCATTTTTGGGTTTTCAGGCTCATTTGAAAGCCCCTTTTCTCCAACGTTTATTGGTTTATAATTTATCTACTTATTTCAAAATGGTGTTAACAAGCAAGCAAACTGGATTGTTGACGATACACGAATGGTTGTTAGACTCAAATGCAACGGTGGCAACTGAACGCATCAATCTGGAAGTTTATGCTTGCGGGATCGATCTTTTTGCCGGAGAAGTGGCAGAAAGTACTTGAAGTTAGAGGGGAGTACTTTGACTATTAGTTTTGTTATTTTTTTGGAATAATAGGCGTTTAAATAAACCACTTATCAAACCAGTTTTATCAGCATTTGCTCAGAACTTTTTCCCCAATCTATTATCTTGCAAAAGTCAGTATTTTGATTAAGAAACTGCGCCCAAACGATTACAAACCTACTTATCTTCAAATTCGGCGTAATAAACCAATCACATAATCTATGCTTACCGAGTCAATAGCATAAGGCTGTTGTTGAAAATTTTGTTCGGCTCACGTCCCGATGCGTTTCGTCTTCTCGAGAGTCGATTTTTTGAGTCAACCATCCACAATAAGGGCGAACGACAATGGGCGATCCACTGGAGTAATCTGCCTTAAAGAAGATGAAACGCGTCGATTCGTTAGCTGAACCAAATTTCAGTGACAACTCCGCGTTACAGGTTAGATCAACAAAGAAAGCGTGATTGCTTGATTATACCGAGGTTGAAGGGTAGTGGGTTTACAATACGTTATGCTATATGTAACGTTTTCAAAAGTTCAAGTCAATTAATTTGAGGCGTAATCATTGCGCATTGTTTTAGGGTGTATTAATTGTTGAGTGTAGGTACAAACTCAGTGCAAGAAAGGTAAATCGTTGACTTGCGCTGTCTGTACGAGGACAACTTGTTGCTAATCGATGCCGAATGTGTAAGTCATTGCTTGCTGAGCTCTCCTGGAGGCTGGGTACTCACGGTCAGCTTCGCAATCTCTCCCAGAGGAAAAGAAAGAGCTAATTTGTTGAAAATGGTCCTATTCGCCTCTCAAGTACTATCGAGCTGCTTGACTGCAGGCATACTGCACTTTTGACTCTCAGGAGAAATTATGCGGAGCCTGTGTTGCAAAAACCGGTGGTCCATCCCCTGGCTTCACCTGCGTCTCTGAGAGGGAGAAGGTCAAGAAGGTCGTACTCAAACAACGGCATCGATTTTTCAAAATTTCCTTCAAAAAGACTATCAAGGAAATATATCAAGCGCCACAAGCCTCTAGTATAACAGTTGGAATTGTGGTAATATGGTACAAAGCTGATATCATCAACTAAGATATGTTAATCTTAACACTACTAGATCTTTATAGAAAGAGTAGGGCTCCCGAGAGGATCGACTAGAAAGACTGAAAGACAACGACAGGTTCCGCCCGACTGACGAGACTGTAAGATCGAAACACGTGCATCGAACCGCACAAGAACCCATTCTCAGACCGCATAACATGTTGGTTCAATTAATAATTATGAGAACTACTAGTTGTCTCAATTTTTTTACATGACTTAGATCAAGAAATGTATTCTAACAAATATCGCCTCATCCTAAGCCTCGTTGAATGAAACATAACCAACCGAGTCAGCACATATCTGCCAACATGATATAAGTTCTACCATACATTCAAAGTAATATTCTGATTTTCTTGATTCGGCCCCACAAAAAATTTACTGTTGATAAACTTGATAAAGTTTCGTCAAGTCTCATATTTAGGACACTAAAGCGATTAAGCATCTGGAATGCCGTTCATTCACAAGCTCACAGTGTTCTCAGCTTCATTTCAATGTTCGCTACTGCCTATTTTGGAGGCGCAGTGTGAAAGAACAAGTGCCTCACTTTAATTGTTAACGTTGTCACGTTCTTCGTTATAATTTTTAGTTGAAAGTGCTATGAGCAACAGTCACTGAATCAAAACATTGTGAACATGCTACCACCTGTTGATTTTCCTAAGCAGCGAAATGAAGCCTTACGTATGAGTCCGCTAGCCGTTGCTAGGCAGCTGGTGTTCATGTTGGAACACGTATTGCAAGTACTTCTTTTGTGTTCCTTCCAGTACCTCTTTGCATATCGATGTCAAAGGAGAGGCATCATTTGCGCGGCAAGGAAGACTCAGCGAGACTTCCTTCTGGGAAGAAGCTGTAAGAAGTTTTTCTAGCTGATGCATGCTCTCTCACAAGTTAACAATTTGAATGAGACGGCTTTCATTTTGAACTAAGATTCTATCAGAATGTGATGAAGAAGTCTCGCTTAATTTACTTGAATTGTTTAGTAAAGTGCACATGAAACCTTCATATGTGTTGCAGTTGTAAACGTATTTTTATCGCATGTTCATGTACATTGCTCAAATTTCGCGTTATGTATTCTCTTACCACATGTTCCTGTTTGGGATTTTTGAGTGTACTCTTAAGAACATGTCACGGAGCACTTTTTCCCGCACAGTTTCCATGCATGGCTCTGCCATTTGTACCACTATGTGGATCTGAGGTCTTTTTTGATTCACATTCGCTCATACGCCATACACGAAAGTCTTTATTGTTTTAGGTGTGAATCTAGCTAATGATTAGAAATTTTTTCATCTTCAATGTCGTTGAACGCTGATCGGGTGGATTCTCTTCGAAATCCTGGGATCGGTTTACTAGAGCGTTCCCACATGAACTTCAGAATGTGAACTTATCCTGGGCAAGTCTGCTATCAGATTTTATCCTACGAACAAACTAACGCCATGATGGGTTCAGGCAATGTCGAACTAACTCATGGGGCCGTCCCCATATTGACAAATCTCTTCGTTACTCGACTCTCGACATTTGATTTATGACGATTTTAGGTTCTCTGCTGTTGTACTCTGCAATTGTGAAAACCGGCAACCTGTTTTGCTTCGAGAGCTCAAACTTGTACTCAAAATGATATGAGAAGTAGAAAGTGGACTCAGCAAGATGACGGCCAGAACTGTTTGGCGCTCATTCGACTGAAAACTAATGCTTATTGATGGAAAAATTCTCACGAGAACCTCCTTTCAAAAAACGATGTTTTCGTCTTTTTAAGATGTACAAACGAGTTAGATTTCACGATCATTGAGCTAAGCAAGTGAAGACTCGATTGGGCAGCGTGTAAATAGAACTCTAAAGGGGTTGTTTCAATTCTGTTTTGCCAAGTTGAACACATTGAAGTGGATGCTTCATTGCAGAAACCACCATGTAATTGTTCCGCGAGCGTTCAGTAAAATTGAAGAATAGAGTGGAGGAAAAGTTTTACGAAAGGAGATCAATATAGGTCACACTGATATTTTTGAAAAAATTTATGCACTAACTGACGTTCCAAAACTCCTCTCTCTGTACTTTGAGTTAGCAGCCTTCCTAGTGCTTTTTAATGCAAAAGAGACGTAACCCGACTCTGTCACGCTAAGAACTCTGCTCACCATTCAGAAAACGCTTGAACGTTGCCTCCTGTAATCCTACCGTAACTCACAGCGTCTAATAGCATTTCGATCATGAGATCTGTCTCACCTCCGCTATTCAGTACAATACACATCATAAGCGAAGTGCGGATGAGCTACCCACTTAATTAGCGGAACAGTTGTTAAATGATCGGTAAAAGTAATAGAGTGGACTTCAAGAGAATTGAGTACTACAAACTGGGATGCGCTTATGAAAAACCAAACCATGAGGCGGATCAGCGAAAGTGAAAAAAGTGAAGTATAATAACACTATGAATAATTTTATGCAGTATTTGTGCTCCACATCTGCTGCACCATATATCGTGTACTTAGGCACAAATCCAAGGAGCACTCAAAGGAACATTCAAGTTCCTTTTCGGAGAAGCGATCTGAGATCAAATCAAAAAAGCACGTTTTTTAACTCAATCTTGCAAGATTTCACTTTGAGGAGATTCTTCTACGATTTTTCGCCACAGTTTCAGGTCTCATAAGGCCGAAGTTCACTCAAAGCAGTCGCGAAAAAGCACGTTGGGAACAGAAGTGAACGTTGCTAGTGTTGTCAACGAAAGCACTATAATCATACGTTGTTTTTACACATATCATAGAAATTTTTGCTGTAACTATACTAGTACATGCATGTTGAGTACCAAATATTTTACTGAAAAAAAGTCACAGGCGTTCAAAGTCAAAAGAATAAAAGAGGCGTGTTGACACACCAGAGAAGACAGCAGAAATCACTGACAATCAGGATTACGTCGATAGTTTCGAGTACGAGGTATTTTTCTCTTACGCTAGAACTTTGTGATAGCAAGCGACCACCACTCTATTCATGGTTTATGTTGCATATCGTTGTCATCGGTTTCGCCTATTCGAATCTTTTTTATTTGTTCTGCCAACAATTTATTCTATTCTTATTGTAAGTGCATCGTAGTTTCACTTTGAGAGCTTCTTGCTTGACACTTGCTCTTTATGAAGTCAAAGTTAGCCTATTGACAAAGTAACAAAATACTTCATTACCTTTTCACTAACTTTTACCTAAATCCGTGAAAATGCTGCTTATCTCTTTTGCTGACATCCTCTTCCAACAACGGAACTTCCTCATTGGAAATTCGTATTCCACCGTCTTGTAGCCAAGATGGCCTCAAAGTTCTAAATGGAGACAAGATGGCATATGCACTAATTGTCCTGAATAGTTGGATTCAACAAAAGGATATCTTGTTCTGCTGCACCGATTTGACATTTTCGTTCAATATTCGACCGAAAAGTTGAGTTGATTGGTTAAGTAATGCACAAACAGTACTAAAAAAGTCATTGGCTTCTTACAATTGATCCCTTTTCCTACCTATAGGAGTACCGCAGACTGATTATCATCCTATTCCACGCACCAGAGCTCGCCAAGTTTTCCATGTACACTGGTCACCAATAATAATAAGAAAAACAAATTTTTTTGCCTGACCCTTATGGATATTACGACGAGGCAGCTTTGTGTCGTGTGGCTACAATAAATCTCCTATCTCTTAGGGGGGTTCAATGCATCTGAATTATGAACGACTTCAATGAAAGTTTGCAATTAGGGTGCATGCATCCTGCCAAAGAGATGTGTGATGAAAATCTGATGATAGAAGCTGGGAATTTCACACATAGTGCCATCGGACTCCTATGAACAAAGTTTATAATACCAGGGGTTCTTTTGAATTCGCAATAGAGAATGAGAGAGTGGCTCTGTTATTATTATCATTAAGAGCCCAACAAGGAACGTAATTGATCGACTAACGAGGACAAAAGGTGAGAAACAATTCGGACAAGGACCTTTTTTTGTCTTGTATGTTTTAAATTGTAGCTATTGTGGATACAAAGAATTCAAAGTGTGTAGTCCTACATGGGTGTTTAACTTTAACTAATTACTGATAATTTTTGATTGAAAATGAGTCGTGGCTTTTCTTCCTCCGGATGGTTGTCGAATGCAGATAAAAAATTGCGAAATCGTAGAATGGCTCGAAAGTCGAGTATTTTTGGATTCTTCGTTACATCTTCCCATTCCCCACTGATATATCAGCTCAGTGTTTTCATCATATTCCGGACGAGTATGGTGCTAGTGTATCGTCATCGGAGACGTGGAGCGATTTGTGTTTTTGAGCAGAGGGATTGAGCCAATATCCATTATGCGCTGCGGAGCACCTCTAACCACTAAACTTTAACTGCTCCTTCACGCTACCTATAAGGATGAAAGACTGTTACTTTTTGTTAACGCAAAGCATTACTGCAGGGTGCCTTTTTTGTCGGAGAGAATTTTCCCGCTATACAATAAGAAATAATTCAAAAGCCCAAATTTTACCGGAAATATTGCTGCGATAATTTCTTTTAAAAGCTTTTCTTTGATGTAGCAGCGAACTTAAAAATGCTATTTCGACGCATTCTTGCTTGACAAAGTTTATTTCTAGACTATTAGTAGTTATTCATTAGCGTAATTCTCGGCGATTTCAACAGTTGCCTGTTTTTGAGAAGATCCTTTTAGTGCGTTGTAAGAGGTTGAGTCTCACATTCGGCACCCAGTTCTTCTCGGCTATGTGTGTGAATGACAATGCATCGATCGCTCTGAGCTATACGCACGTGGTGTGCGATTTCTCAAATTTAAAATTCTTCCTACACTTCGAAAAGAAAAACGCTTTGTAGAGCTCAAGTCACTGTGCCCAAAATATCATTCTACACGTTCATATGCTTTTGACGTATATGTTTCGGGGACCCTTGTGCTTAGGCTATTGACCTATATAATTATGGAATACCTGAGCCCACAAAACGGTACAAACCTAGTTCCTTCCGTAATCGAGATACAAAAAATCTAGGATTTTCTACTAAGCGGAGCAAGAATTTTATTTTAAATAACGAAAAATAAGCGCCATAGCGCGGGCTGTGTGTGCAACGTAACCTTATTCTTATTTCATACCGCTACAGCGCAGAAAAAAGACTTTTTCAATGAAACAAACACATTTTCAAAAAATCTGAGACTTATTCTTCAAATGGCTGCTAAAAGTCGGTCGCCAATCCCTGCTCAACAAAATTGGCCTATACAAAAGAAAGATTTTCGATCAAAGCAGTCTCGAAGGTTTTCTAGCCAACGGAACATTTTTATTTTTTATACGAAATGGAAAGAACTACGGTGAAATTAAATTGCCAATTAATCTGCACGTTGGTCTATTGTTCTTCTGTGAATTCTCACTGTCTAATTCTCATCAAACAGTCAGAATACGTAACAAAGGGCACCTATGCAAGCAAGCAGAATTTCCTTATTACCGCAGACCTTCGTAATAACGAAATTCAGTGAATCGTCTCATGAATAAAGAAGATCACTTGTTACGCCAAATGTGTGTTGGCAGAAGAAAATTATCGATCAAATACTAGACTTTCTCGCAAGACTCTGCAAGAAAAATACTTTACTCATAGTGTTATGCGAGCAAAGACATGGATGAGAAATTTGCTTAGAGTGAATGTAATTACGTGCAATCAAAGAGAAATGACATTCATAGGCTAAAGGAGTCAAAATAATTCATTTTCTGGTTCTCGCTGATCAGGAGGGAACAAATGAAATATTGACCTCATTCGCTGGAGAAGAATTTTCCGCAGGAGTGTTAGTGACCATTCGAAAGCTGAGACTTCAGCCTACAGCCTTAAGTCGCCGGTTTTCCAAGACATCACGTTATAACATTTTAACATCCAAAATAAGATCGTTTTATAGAACCGAGTGTTTTTCCTCTTATCTCGCTTCACATCTCGCTGGACAAAACACCTTCCTCAGAGTGCTAGTACTCAAACTATAGCACAAGCTTCAAAGAGCTCAAAAATATGTTTAATTTACAAAAGCTCTCTTGATCTTTTGATCTCCTCTGATATTTCTATTTGTGCTTTAAGCCTCGCCAGGCAGAGCTACTTCAAACTGTTAGTTATCACCTGATAGCATAATGCCTCCTAATTCTAGCGATGTGCTTATTTTTTGGAATTATGATTTAGTAGGGGAAATAAGATCAAGTTTTACATTTTTCGTAACGTTATTTACTGGCATTCGACAAGGTGAAGGCTGTGGCAAGGCGACACTATCGATAATTTGTTATTCAATTTGAAACTTTTCTTCCAGTTTTAAAAAAAACTTCAGATAAAACGATTGGTTAAGATACTACGCAAATCTGCATGCCACGGCGTAATAAAAAGGTGCTTAAAAAAATGGCGATGGGGGGCTGTAGCCTTAACACTTAGCTTTCGAATAATTATTAGCACACCTATGAATTGTTCTTTTTCATGGGAATAAAATCGGCTTTGCATTTGTTCTATCATAATGAGCAATAGCCCATCTTCTCTCAAGGTAGCCCCAAAAACACGGGTTTTCAAATGTACATTAGTGCGGCTATTAACGTGCCTCATAGAACGCCTCTTGAGATATGCACATGAATACAGGAGGTTACAACCTAGAACTGCACTAAGTATCTCAAATGCGATCAAGTAGATGTCATTTCTGTAAAATGTACCACTTTTCACCAACAGCCGTCACTCGATTATTTGCATTGACATACGCTTTTTGCAAGCAAGTCTGCTACAATTTGCCGATTAAAGGATGACGGATTGGCTGACCTGGCCGGAATAGAACTAGCGACCACGTCTGCTTTGCATAATACATACTGCGCTTCGCACACATTGGTATCATATGAAGTATTCCTGAATCTAAGATCAGCATGATTCTTGATTTTCTTCTTTGAGCAGAACACGAGGTGTTACATTAAACTTTATTCGATGGCTGACGTTTCGGCAGTTCGCCTTCTTCAGAGCCTGGAAAGGTCAAAATGTTTGCAATACAATCAGTCAAACACCTCCATCACTTCTTTAGAGAAAATCACCAGACCTAGATTTCAATCGCATCAAGCAAAAATCAACACTTAACATACTCACCGCTTTTTATATGTGTTCCACTGGATGATCCAAGTGGAGATCACCGGCAAGAGAGACACATAGGCTCGTAATGCTAAGTAAATAATGTGAAGGCATTACGAGCCTATGTGTCTCTCCGGTGATCTCCACTTGAATCATCCAGTGGAACACATATAAAAAGCGGTGAGTATGTTAAGTGTTGATTTTTGCTTGATGCGATTGAAATCTAGGTCTGGTGATTTTTTCTAAAGAAGTAATGGAGGTGTTTGACTGATTGTATTGCAAACATTTTGACCTTTCCAGGCTCTGAAGAAGGCGAACTGCCGAAACGTCAGCTATCGAATAAAGTTTAATGTAACACCTCGTGTTCTGCTCAAAGAAGAAAATCAAGAATCATACTGAAGCATGCCGAGGTTAATAGACAGTCGGTCTTGGGAGTTCTAAGATCAGCTTGAAATTCTTATGTCATAACCACTATTTCGTCTTGCCATTCACATTTCTGATAATCTTCTCATTACGACGAGTTTGAAGACGAAGAAGGCAGTGACGAAATCACTAAAATTTCGAATGAAAAGAGTGACGATTTTACTAGGAGTAAAATAATTCTCCTTGTACCGTCACTTGAGCGAATACATCCAGAGACAGAAACAGCTACGCCTCATTTACCATCAAAAAAATTATCGTTAATTAGTTATAGTTAAACATCTATGTAGGACTACACACTTAAATTCTTTTCTTTATTTTTGTTTTCTCAGTCCCTGAATTTTTTCTTCTAGAACGAGAATTCAACAAGTGTAGCTAAGCGGATGGTAGAAGATACCCCTCAGTGAGGAGGTTATCGTCTCGTCAAGGAGGCCGTTCAGTGGATCCGTCACCACCACTTGAGCCTACTGGAGTTGAGGAAAAGGTATTGCTCATTTGGTCGGTGTATCATTTATGAAATGTGAAATTAGTGCTGTAAATTTGGATTGTTATTATTTCCTTATTTTCATTTATATTGCTCATAACACATTATGGGTATCCGAGCATTTCTTTCGTCAACTCATTATCCTACAGCCATATAATTCTTCTAATTTAGACGCGATTGCGACCATTACTGAGGACTTCTTTATAGATGTCGTTGAATGCTGCACAGACAGCTTATTCCTTGATTCCTTGGCTAACTGAGCGAAAATGTTGCTAGGCTTCCTCATGGCAGTCATCTGCTGCTGTTGATCGGAGGAAGCTTTTCTTAAGCAATTTGATACCAATTTTCCAAGCTTCAAATGCTGGAAGCTTCGTTATCTCAGTGATGCGCTCCAATAGTGATCATACATGTATCACACCGCGTAACTAGCCACTAAGCTTTTCTTGCTACATGCTGTTTATATTCTTCACAGTGAGTAAGTCATTGAGAACAAGGCTCAAGCTGAGATGCTTGCGATATGCTTCCAGCTATAGTAGCAGATACTTTTAATCCAAATAGATAGATTTTGAGAGTATTTCTTCATAAAACACGTGTAGTGTTGACCATGCCCAACCAAAAGCTGTTGATAGCTCAGCAGGAGGCACTTACACTTATTGTCTGCAATTGGTGACGTATCATCATTCTGAAGTAAATCCTGTTATTCTCTAATAACAAATGTTTTGCCGTAAACCCCTGCAAGTTTGAGTGGCAAAGGAACTCTCGGAAGGCGCGAGTAGGTGATAGCCTAAAAGAGTTCCCGTTCATCAAAATCCTTCTCATTAGTTCTCAGTTCGAACATTTAAGAAGAGTTCTACTAATTCCCACCGATGCATTGACTTATTTCTTTATGCAGTCCTTTGTTGAAATTTCAAGTACCGAAAAGTTAGACACCACCAGGGGCGATGGTGCCAAAATTGCGAATGAACGGCATTGATAACGTGACGAGATTTGTCTACTATAACAGAAAGAGAACAAGAGCGGCGGTAGTGCAACTGGTTAGCACGCGCCTTGCGAAGGGCAAAATGCAAGTTTGAGTCCCGTGCAACGTTTCAAATCTTGCATATTCCTCAACATTATCGTCTACTTTTCTCTTCGACTGTTTTTGACACCTCGCTCATAGCTATGTAATCTCGTAACATATTCTGAGCCTTTCATGAGGTCTTCAATAGAACTTCTGCATTCCAAGACAAGTAGTTAGCATTACAGATTCGACAGTTCCCGTTTACTTTTATTCCGCTCAATTCTGTGGGGAAATAGCCCCTATATAGAGGGACCGAAGCCGAAATACAGTCCATAGCAGACATTATGAAAGGCTCAAAATATGTTATCGAATTGTGATCTTAGACCGAGGTCTAAAAAACAGTCGAAAAGAAAGGTATGACAAAATACGTTTTACCAACCACCAGCAATCGGCTGTACAACACTGCCCGTTGGATAATTTTATCACCTAGCGGCAAGTGCAAATATTTGGGCGTCGGCTTCTCTATATACGGATATGTCCACGCAAAACTAACCTAACCGAAACCGTGCATCTGACGAAACTGTAATGCCGAAACTAAAGTTTCTTCTGCAGATCTTCTTTTAGAGAGCAGAAAGCAAATTTTCAAGTAAATAGCGAATATCGCTGCCTTTCGAGGCGGTTGTAAGTTTGCTGCGCGCAATTTCTGCGCGACAATGTCGAAAGTGAAAGGTAGCTATTGGTTCTTTTTTATTAGACGGCGACAAATGAAGAAACGACCTCTTTCGCTGGCCAAGATCTTTTCACGAGAATGCTAGCAATCATTAAAATGAAAACAGTGTTTTGTAACGCTGTAACATTCAAGATTAAATCACGTTTTACATTGGCAGCGCAATCCTGCCATTACTTCGCTGGACAAACGAAAAGCGTAGCAACGTGTGGTAAAAATCTCGTCGTATCAAAGTCATACATTTGATTCAACGTCTCAAGGCAAAGAAAAAACTCCAGATTAGATGACAAAAATAGTACTCGTTATGTGAAACGAAAACATATTTCGATCGATGCCGGCCGCCGCACCGAATCTAGTATGATTACACACGCCGACCGTAGATTGTGGGTTAGCCGATAAACAAGTTTGCCCAAGACGTAAAACTCGATTTATCTTCTCTGTTACACTAATATTAATCCTTGTTGCAGTGGAACGGTCTTTTCAGAATATGAGCACAGCATTGGATCGTGAAAACTTATTCTATCGAAAGATTACTAGTACTTAAAGGAAGAGCACTGTACTGCGGGAATAATGAGTGTGTGAAGACAAACGTTTTTATCCAATAAAGGCTTTGAGAAGAGGTTTTTCAGGAAAAAAAACTACGTAGCGCGATAGCCAGAGAATTACGCTTTCGAGTGATTACTGGAAATGCAATGGAAAATCGTTGTTCAGCAGAAGGTATAGTTTCTTCATTTGGCAACTTCTAACAGGAAAGAACATAATCTCCTTTTAGATGTTACAGCGCAATAAAAAAACGGCTCAAATTTCAGTATGCCCTGTAATTATTTTTAGCCACTCATATCAGTGGCTGTGGTCTTAAGAAAACATTCGAAACGAATGCTATGATATATTGAATATACTAGCCACGAGCAATCGAGTTTACAGCACTCTGTGTTTGGTGAGTTTCGCTGGACATAGAATGTAAAGCGTTCGTCGTTGCTAACTCTTAGTGTGGAAACTGGAACACCCACAGAGATTAGCAAAAGACAAGAAAGAGTAACTGCCCGACTGACGAAATCGCAAGATCGAAACACGTGTATCGGGCTCTATAAGTCAGCCCTCATTGACAGACCACTGACATGCGTGGCTCAAAAGTGATTGCAAGGCATATTGAAATTTGAGCTGTGGTCTTAAGAAAACACTCGAAACAAATGTTAAAACTGCAATATGATTCCAAAGGGATAAATAGATCGTTTACTTGTTTTCTAATGCGTCGAATAACAACATAATTGTGTTTTTGTGCGGAAAATGGGACTTACGTGACATCGGCATTTGTCACGTTATCGGTCTGTTGTCTCCCATAGATAATCTGCTAATCTTGTAATTTTTGACAACGATGACAGGGTTTCAAACGAGAAGCAATTAATAACGAAATTGAGAGATGCTAAATTTTCTTGCTCTCATCAGCCTTGAAATCAGCTAGGATAAAAGTTACTGTAGTCGTTTTGAATATGTCACTTCGATAATGCCAGAGGCGGGGAATTGTCGAATTGGCTGCATCTATCTGCATCCATCTATCTGGAAGTTTATTTATGTTTGACCCTTAAAGGACGACAGTTGATCAAGCGCTCAACGAAACTCCTAGGAGGCGCGCGATTTTCGTTAATCATTTACAGCTTTTTCTCCATCTAGAAAAATAAGTTTTTGTTTAGATAGGTTGGGGAAGAATGAAAAAGTTTTGAGAGAATGCTTGTAAAACATTTATTTATGCACCTATTTCACCCGAACAAAGGCAAAACTGATAGTCGAAGTACAACCCTTCAACTTCAAGCACTTCCTGCCATTTATCCGGCAAAAGATCGATTCCACGAGCATGAAATTCCGATTCCTTGCTGTTGAAGAAATGAATGACCGAGTTTACCCTTCAACCGTTTTAAGCACTGCTTGACGATCAACTTCTTTTGGACGACCTGAACACGGCTGATCTACCAAATTTACTTCACCTTCGTTGAACTCTTTGAATCATCTATGTACTATACTTTTGCCAACTGCGCTTCGCCCCAAGACAGACTGATGCGTTCACTTGCCACCGTGCATTTGAACCCAACAGCCATTCGTGCATCAACATCAGCCTAATTTGCTTGCTTGTTAACTCCATCTTGAAATTAGTGGATAAATTATGCATCAATTAACGCGAGAGAAGACTTGCTTTCAAATGAGACCAGATACATCAAAAATGGCTGACACCCAAAAAAGTTAGAAGCATTTTCTCGGAACTTTTTCCTCAACCTATTATTGTGTTACTCTGATACTCCATGATTTTCTCTACACGGTCATGAGTTATTCATGCACATATAACTTTTCTATACGATAAAAACTTTGGCAGTGAAACATAATATTTTCTTCGCTCTTACAGCGTCTTTTGATAACCATCCGGAAAACAAACTGCATCATAGAAATTTTTGAATATTTGGTTATAGAAAAACAGGAAGAGTTTGGCAAAGAGCCATAAACAAGCCTCAGCCAAATAAATAAAGCAAACTTTGTGGAACATAGTTTTATTTTCACTGCTACGACGTAATAAGAGGGCTTTTTCAAAAATCAAATATATCGTTGAATCGCGAAGATTCAAGCCTTCAAATGATAACTAAACGTCTCAGCAAAAAGTTTCGCCTAGCGACAAAGACTTTCAGACAGTCGTGTACTTCAGCTAGTACATGTCGTCTCTTGGGGTTAAGATTGAACTTTATCCTGGGATTTAGTCACCTTTATTTCAAATAGTTAGAAGAAGCTATACTTTTAATTAAAATTGGTGATATATTTTTCCACAATCTTGACGTGCGTTACAGGATGGCTACGGATGAGGAACAGAGAGTGGCATACTCTCTGTAGACGTGAATCACAAGAAGATGTAGATATGGCAATGTTTCGAGAAAATCACCTTCAAAATCCTCGATTGAAATGGTATCTGGAAGCCGCTAGTCAGGTCAGTCTCAAAATCTTTATTGTTAAATATTCTAAGATTATGCGATTGATTACGTAGGCAATAAATGGTTGAATAGGAGTATAACCATTTGAATTTAGCTGAATTCAATAAAAGGTGACGCAAAATTTAGCAAATAACGGCAAAACTGACAGTGTGAGGTGGAACGTTGCAACTGATTAACTTTTTCATTTTAGCAAATGTGACGTAGGGTTCAAATAACTGTTTTATTTCAATAAACACTTTATTCCTGGCTCTTTAGTAATTAGTTGGTGGTTGAACTTTGCGGTGGAGTGAATTGACTATGACAGATTTCACGGATTGATGTGATGATCATATCGTAGATTAAGACAGTATTACTGAAGTAAACTAAAAAATCAAAATAGCCGGCACGGTTGTTGAGTTTGATACTAAAACACATTGATACATAAAGCCACTGAAGAAAATCTCATTCACATTTTTTGTGCAGGTAGTAATCGATTTGATTTCCGCCTCGTGGAGGTTATCAGTGGAAGTTGAAATGAATATAAGAGTGCATTTGCGTTCAGTTCCGGCTTCAACACCTTTCAACTCAAGCCTCTTGCTCAGTGTTAGTCATTTTCTGCATTAACTGGAATCTGTCTTGATTACCGAATAATTTCGTTGAGTGGAAGCTACTCTTTGTTTGCTCCTGTAGCACACAAGGGCTGCTCAGCAGACTGTTCTAGCCTACAACATAAGAACCTTTGCCTGAAGCAATTCATTTTGGTGCTCTTGGCGTGAACATAGAAGTGAAATTTTTACTTTCCAATAAACTTGGTATGGATAACTAATGGAAGAGTACGTAGAATATAGTAGCAACTTCGTGTTAATCTGTCAATAAAAGAAGATACCAATAAGTATCGCAACTGATTCTATGTGAACGAGATTTGTTCAAGAGCTGCTTCCGTGCTTTCACATTAGCTGATTCGTTGAGGTTCTTCTGAACGAACGCTCATGGCTTAATTGTCGCTTTTTGTGGCATTTTTGCATAATCGCCGTTTAGAATGAAGTCCATCTATACGCAAGCATGCTTTTCGAAGTGTACATGGACATAATCATATGTATCCGAAAGGTATGAGCCGTTGTGCCGTTTCGTCAGTGACGAAGAGCCCATACTCAAAATCCAATTTCAGGACACCATATTAGGTGACCTCGTTATTATTCCGTTAAGAAGCCCTCACTTATAATGGCGGTGAAAGGTTATTCTCTCGTGATCTTTTAAAGGCAATATGAAGTAGTAAGTAAGAGTAATCAGTGATGTGAAGCGATTGGGTCAGCTGGGACTTGAACCTACATTTCCTCATATCCGGGGGAGCGTGCTCGAGCCGTTACACTACCGACACTTGTTCTGACACCACTCTTTCTACGTTATAACGCATCTATTTGTCAGCAACCAACCTTCAACGGTCTGGCGTTGGTAGTCTGTATTGGCTTTGAACCCAGTCGTGCTGATAGATAAAAGTAATCGATAATGAATAGTGAGAATTATATTAACATGCGCGGCAATTGTTTGATGAATCTCGAGTACAGAGGATAGATATTTTTTGTTATCTGTTTATTGTCATAACCAAAAGTCGGCTTTTGATGCAGATGGAATTTGTGATTCAGCAAGTCGTGTGACGACAGTCAACTTCAATCTGAAAGAGCGAGATGTCGTTTTGATTGGCTTTTTTCTGTGGAAGAATTACCCGCCAAAGACATTGTAAATCGGACCTACTCGTGGAATATTTCATGGAAAATGAGACTACCGAAAAGGTTTGGTTAAAGAAATTATTAAACCTGTAACTGTTTTCGTTTTCATTGTGAGATTCTTTAAACCTTAATCTTTGAGAAAAAAAGAGCATCTCAGACAAGTTAGTTGACTAATGACAATAATGCTTTCAGAAGTTTTTACACCAAGGACTTGGCATAATAAGTTTTAACTTGCGTAGTTCTGATATACGATCTGAGCATCATTCGTATTTAGACTGTTAATAGGTCAAACTTTGACAAGTCATAATGCACTACAAGTTATTCATTTTTTGCGGTCATGTGTTCGACATCTATGAAATACAGTTGTATGATGCGGTTTAACAACACACCTAACCATCTTATTAGTGCTTTTGATAAAGAAATCGTCCCTTCATGAACCCTGTGGACTACTAGTTTACTTCTTAGAATGTCTTAAAATGTCATTGACTCTCCTTGGAAGTAGGAAGTTTATCTCTGACTTGCTCTGAATTTATGTTGAGAACGTCATTCATGCACTATAGGAAAGCAGCGCAAGATTGCCTTTCCAATTGTTACACTCACAGCAGTGCACTTATCTAACGTCTGAAGATTTTGGTCGATGGTCTTGAAATATAATATAAATATAATCACTGTCATGATCAATAACACGCAACCATTCGCTGGACAAGCATTGGATACCTTCTTCTCAGAAAGAATGAGGCTGACGATCAAAGAAATCTCTGAGGTCACTCTTGAGTAAGTTGTGTCTTTCAATCTTTTCCCCAGCAAATGCTGCTTTACTTCCCGGAAAACGTGTGTATTCGATGGAGCAACCTTAGGGCTCTACGATGGATGTGGCAGCGTGGTTTAGCGTAGCTTCTCCAGAATGTGGCTGGTCAACTTTTCAATGTGTGGCGTTGGTCGTTATCTTGGAGAAAGGCGACGTTGGATCGTTTCGGACTTTTCTGTCGCACTCCTGCCCCGAACTTTCGGAACTGTTCCTTGTAGATGTCGGCATTAATTGCCTGCTTGCCATCGTACAGTTCTTAAAATATTATGCTCTGTTCATCCCAGAAGAGCAAGAACATAATCTTTCTGAGCATGAATCTTGAACTGTGAATGAGTTGGCGGGTCTAGCTGCTAGTGCCCTGGTCACCTTAGTATCCTGATAGTATTCCAGTATCCTACGGCCAAGGCTGCTAGAACACTCTTAAGATGCTACAGTCTTGTGGCATCTACCTGATTTAAATTGGAATAAGCCGAATAAAACCATGGTGGGGAAAAATTGTACCCTTCCGTTTTTGGACAGGCGATGCTTAACCCACAATAAGCGATCTAGCTGAGATAGAACCATTAGAGCCTGCATACCGTTGTTAACAATATCGGCGGGGTCACGGATGTTCTAACAAACAACTCGTAGTGTTGAGTCTGAACTTTCTGTAATATGTGCCGGTAATTAGCAAGGTTCTTTCTGATTATAAGAAAACAAGTGAAAAACCGGTGTCATTCGCTGGAGAAAAACTTTTTAAAAGATTAGTAGTAGCCGCCGAAAGCCAAGACTTCTGGATACAGCTCCAGGCTGCCTTGTATCTGGAATGCCCATTGTACATTGTAACATTGAAAATAAAACATGTTTCATAAAACCACGTGTTTTTTCTCTTATCTCGTTTATATTTCGCTGGACAAAACTCATTTCTCAGAGTACTAGTACTTAAACTATAGCGCAAGTTTCAAAGAACCCAAAATGATTGCTTTCTTAAAAGCTTCTTTGACCTTTGATATCCTCTGGTCTCTGATTCGTGCTCTAGACGTCGTCGCAGAAAGCTCTCTTCCTAGACTGTTAGTACCTACATTATAATTTTATGTTTTCTGATTCTAGCGTTGTGCCTTTTTGTCAGACATATAGTTTGGTAGGAAAAATTAGATCGAGTTTAATATTTTTGGTCACGTTGATAACAGGCTATTCGACAAGGCGAAAGCCGTGACAGGGGGCGTGGCAGGGGAGGGATGAAGCGAGACGATATTTTGTTAGTCAGTTGGGAATTTTTTTTCTACTTTGAAAGAAGCTCTAGATTAAGCGATACGCTAAAATCTTACGAAAAGTTCTCTGCACACTGATATGCTTTTCGGCTTCCAGTGAATTACGATGAGAGCATTTTTAGATAGAATTCGATGCGAAGATTCAGAAAATGCTTACGCATGGTGAAAATGAAGGCAAAATGCGAATGTTAAACATATTTATTGATCTGGATGCCACATCGTTATAAAAGGGTGTTTTGAAAAATCGGCAGAGTAGTGCCAGTAGCCTCGAGTCTCAGCAACTTAATTCAGTGTTAACAATCAGCATTAATTGACGGTGACTAGACTAATAATCAACAATTTTTTTTTGTATGAGAAAATTTTGAATAATGTCTGTAGAAAGCGCGCAGAAAGGCATTTCTATACTTCACTTCCTACTGTAAAGTTTCTGTCTCTTACGTAAGACTCTCCGATAAGATTTTTCCTTGATAGGTGCTACGTGATGACGAAGTAGAATTCAGCGTGGACATCTTATATGACCCGTCATCACATCTACTGCATGGATCTCAGCACTTCTTACATTCGGTTCTTTCATCGCATTCATCTCGAAGATCTTCAAGCTTTTCTTTTAGTTTGGGATGCTGCTTGATCACTGTCGTCTTAAATGAATAAAGTTAAATGGTGATTGAGTTGGTTTCTCTGGCAGTCTTAAGGATAGCGGTGGTAAGGAGCCCTGAATGATTTACCATACACTGTTGGAGTAGAAGATCAGACCAACACCTTGCTTTGCGCTGGACTGCATCAATACCACTCTGCTGTCTTTTAATACTGCTAGTGTACAAGAACTCTGACCTTATTCCTGAAAGAAGTGTGAAAAGCGGCATATTTATCAACACCACGTTTGAAAAGTATTATTATGGACTATAATCGTATTAGCTTTAGACCTTATATACATAGCTCTGAGAAGAATCACATTCTCAGCATTGTACAATTACTAATAACGTTTCGCAGTTACATGCACAGATATTCTGGCTTGAGATTTACAAATTGCGATCTCATCATAGAATATAAATGTTATTTTTCAGAATTTCTGACAGAAAATTGATTGTTCTAGTGTTCATTAGAAAGCTATGGTGTTTTTTCTGGTATCCATAGCCTTATTTATGTCTATCAAGTCTTATTCCACTTTTTATTGGTCACAAAGTCCTCTTTGGTGGTGATAAAGACTAAATTTTCATCACAAAGCTGCAGCATTGTCACTGGAGGCTCACCGCCAGCTGGTCGACTGCACCGCTACCAGACGAAAAATCATCGCGGTAACCTAGGGATTAATGGATCAACCGCTTGTGTAGATCTGTATAGACTACACCAAAATGTTTGGACAGACTACAATAACATAAAAAGGCAATCACGACTTCTTCCAAAGAAGACTAGAAGAAGTTTATTGGCTAGCGCATTTTCTGTTTCTGCAAAGGCAACAGTGATTTTCCTTGAATTCAACCAGATGTAGGCAACTATTCTTGGTGTGAGCTTAATTTCAAGTAATCACTTCTGAAAAATATTGTAGAAGTAGCATGGCAAATGGTGGTTTAGTTAAATCTACAGTCATTTGCCATCGTTTAGGCTTTTTATTTCTGAAGGAGAGCGACAGCACCACTTTAGTAGATGGTGTGGTAAGCTTAATCAGTAAATAGAAACTCATTTTGAATCATAAGACTGAATTTTTGAAAGGTTGAGATATATGTGCTGAAAAAGATATTTTTTCAAAACGATGGCGTAGTTGAAGTATATGATTTGCTCGAACCGTCGCCCGTTTTCTCATCTTCACTACCTTGGATAGGAATGCTTTCTGATAATACGGACAGTTGCATGTAGATCTTCCAGATTACGACGTAAGCGAACTTCTCAAATTTCAAATTGCTTCTTTCCAGTGTGTTCAAGTGCAAACACATATTTGAGAAAAACCCAGCGATTGCTTTTTTGGGAGCATTATATCAATCACACAGTCGCTGCATTTTTCGTAGCAAGTACCACATGTAAACAAATAGAAACGATGTAGGCCTATTAACAATCTTCGAAGGAGAAGAACAATGTCTTCATGCAGGTCAGAAGAAAAGAAGGCTATTCTTTTTAAAAGCACTCCGTTTTCTATATGTGGATTGAGCACAGAATTTTCGAAATGATTAGAAGTTGAGGCTAGTCTTACCCATATGACAGCACGTTGCATGGAGTGTCAATGTGAAAAATACGTTTAGGTTGAAATTTTTTCTTGATCATTGTCTTCCCAAAAGTTTTTCAAACGACGTATTGAATTTTAAGCTTCTCACATGTACTCAACATCATCGTAATTCACGAGTGATTTGCTCTTTCTCTGGTTTACACTTTGCGAACATCTGCTATTTCCTCTTTTCTGCTCTTCATCTTGTGCACAGTTCTCATGTGTCGACAACGAAACTCATGGAACGCCTTCGGTACCATGTAACATGCCCTGTATCTAATCGCAAAACCATCCAGCTTTGATTGTTCTCCGTCGTGCAATAGATTTCTCCATCAAATGTTTTCCGATGATTTAGTCCTGCTTCGATCCTATTTTAAGCTTTGGTAGGCTTCTTCAGCATTCTCTGCTTTTCTGGTATTTCTAGAAGATTGACCAAGCAAAAAGTTTACATATTTTTTGTTCCGAGTGTTTTTAGGACCTTGTTCAAGTTTCAACATGCCTAGTATTTATTTCTGAGCCATTCATGTGGTCTCTTAGGTGCACTCATACAGTGCAACTTGTTTTGGCCTTCCGCCTCTTCAGGTGCACGTTGTCTTGTCGTTCAGTCAGTTCCTCGGGGATCTATCCTTTACATAGACTAGTGTAATAAAAATAATTATCATGCATATTGAAATTCGAGCCGAGCGTGGTCTCAGGAAACACTCGAAACAGAAGGTATGATAATTTACGACTTCTTGAAACCTAGACCAATCGGCTTTATCGCTCCCCGTTTCGGTGATTTTATCACCTTACGGCTTGTGCGAAACCTCCGCCGTCGGTTACATGTAGGGCAATCCCCGAGGAGCTGACTGAACGAAAAGGCAGCGTGCAGCTGATAAGGCTGGAAGGCCGAAACACGTGTATTGCACTGCATAATTGCCCAAAACAGACCACGTGCACTTTTGAGCGCTTTCTTTGATCCGTCATCACGGTGTTTTTCTTTCACTCTGCGGATCGCAGTACATCTAGCATGCAATTTACTTTATTTAGTAGATTAAAACGATTGGAACCGGTAGCGAAATTTAATGAAAAAATCACTGATCTTCTAGGAATTTGTAAACGAATAGCAATAAAAACTCATTATACCGCTTGTTTTGAGTGTTTTCTTAAGACCAAGCAACAACCAATTTGGAGCAATTGAGTGTGCAACACTGCTGACATGGTGATTGTTACTTGATGACAGTGTAAATCGTTCGTCGTTGCCTACTCTTGGTGTGTGACTTGAATATCCCGAGAGGACTGACTAAAAGGCAAAGGGTTCTGCCCGACTAACGAGACTGTCGAGGTCGCAACACGTGTATCGGGCGGGTTGTGCAAGAGCCCATTAACAAGCCACATGACATGTTCACTCAACTGACAATTATGAGATGTGTTGAAAAATCTTATTACAATCAAGTTAATGCCAATTTTTCTTAATTATCTTCTTTCCAGACAATCCGAGCAATATTCCTCTTCGGTCACCTGCGTACAACTCATCTTTTCTCAGTTCCACCTTTTCTGATGGTAAGACGCATCCAGTTGTAGATGTACAAATCATGGAATATGATATCGATTGAAACAAAATAATTTTTATCTAACTCTTTAAGACATTGAATTCCTCTGCAGTAGGGTAATCTGTTCATCTAATGCATTCTACAAGATCGTGCAAGTCGGCTGTATCAGTTAGCTGAGAGGAATGCTTACATTGATGCGATGATAATGGCCTTAATGCCAATTTTGATTCTGTAATTTTATAGCAACACATTTTCAACAGAAGTTAATATTTTCATTCACTAAAATGTGGACACCTTTTTGGTGGAAACAGATTATTTTTGAAGTTCATATTAATCCTGAAGTTGTGTAAAGCTCTGCGAGCGTTTTTAGCAGTATTTTATCAGAGAATTTTTTTTTATCACTAAGGCGTGTGTCGTGGCGTATAAAAGCATGCTAACTAATCGTGGTATATAAAAGAGTTGTTGGGTAACATTCAACATCGAAATAAGTTCCAAATCGTCGATTGCCGTTTTCACATATTCGTCATTGATTGCTAAAGCGAGCAGAAAAGTCTTCTTATCATGAAGATCTGAACCTCGCTATTTGTTAGCTATGATCTATTGCAACTAACTGCTGATGAGCATCCGCATCCATCTTCATCGTCTGTACGTGTGGAAGAACCTCGATTCCCCATTATTTCATGACGGTCACGTTTACATGTTAACACAAAGCAGAGCAATTCCAAGTAAATGATCAATGAAAATCATATGCTGTGAATAGTAGATATTATTTGCCCAACTAAGTTTTCAAACTTGATTCAAAATTCCAAACATTTGCTCTTGCAAGTAATCGAGAGTACCAAATAACTTTAAATGAAGTATTCTCCGCTGCCCGGATTCAGTTCTGTCAACACTCCGACAACAAATCAATTTTGCGCTCATATTGTTTTTTTGCACATTTTTGTCCAACAATGGAGCCGTCGCGAGGAATCATTCGCAACTTACTGCTTCACGAGTTTCAAATGGGGCATAATTTTCAATTTGCACTTGACAACATCAATCGTGCAAGAGGCCGCCAAGTGGAGGATAGAACTACGGCGTATGAATGGTTTACAAAGCTTCGCAATAGAGATGCTGATTTGGCCGGTCAATCAAGATCAGGAAGACGGCGTCAAATTGAACAAGAAACAATCATAAAAACGATCGATGAAGATCCGGCTTTGTCAAGCGGTAATCTGGCCGATGATTTCCAATGCTCAGACGAGCAGATCCGGAAGATTCTGAAAGATGCAGGCAAGAAATGACGCAAAGACAATTGGATTACGCACGCTTCCACTGTCGCCAAGCCTTTTTGCTTCAAGAAATGCAAAGTCACACGTTGTCAAGAAAACAGGAAAAAAGCTGACCGATCTGGACTATAAGCACTTGGATTATCCGCAGTAATCGCCAAATTTGTCTTCGTTCAATTTCCATCTTTTCAGGTCATTAGAACACTATTTGGGAGAGAAAAAGTTTTGCGACATCGATCACTTGCTTCGAGGACTGAATGATTTATCTGCTTCAAAGAATAATGAGTTTTATGAGCGCTGAATTGATTCGTTGCCGCAGCGTTTGCAGAATTGCATCCAAGCAAACGGCGAGTACTTTAATCGATGTTAAGTGATACTTTCGATTACTTGTAGAAATAAATTTTTGAATTTTTGGATTAATTTCGGAAACCTACTTGGAGACTTAATAGTTTTTTACTGTCAAACATGTACAAGATTTGTAATGTCAAAATTTGCCGCACTTTCACAGCAACGTTATATTTCCTTTCCACAAGTTGATCTGGTATCCAGATAAGCATTCATTGTAGTATTTTCTCGTCATATAGCTCACGATATCTGTTGACAAATTGCGAAGTAAAAGTGCTTTGTGAGAAACACCAATTTCGGACCTTTTGTGGCAGTTGTCAACAGCATTAGCTGAAACATAAAGTCACTTAATAGATTTTCTACGTAGCGGAATTTTCTGGCAAACAATGTTTCGCAGAGAGTTGTCTTTCAGGTCTTCCTAACGAGTGGCCTCCCTTGACGAATCTGGCTCGATAAGCTTATGGATTGTCTTACATGACTCTTAAGGAAGACCAGGTGTTAGACCTCAATCTCGATTTTCTATTCAAGTGATTGCTTTGATTCGACCGGATCCTTTTGTCATTAGGTGAATGTTGCCCACTTACATTTATAAAAGTTTCTCTGCTACAAATGAAATTACTAATATAGAATTTTCTTTGTTTAGATTTCAATGTTGAAGAGCAGGCAAATTTCTTATGAGATAGAGCGTACAATGGTCATCTCAAAAAATTGGTCAAATTTATAGATTCGAACTTTTTTGTTAAGAAAAAATTTCTGAAACTAATTATGCATTTTGCACGATTGTGGACCTCGATGCAAGCCCGCGAGGTTTGACAGTAATACGAATTCCATTCTCGGCCGCATATTGACGCTGGAACAGCTTTGTTTTGGAGGTCATCCTCCGAGACATTTGAAACACACTGAATATGACAAAAAAGTTGCAGACGGTGCTTGCTATTGATAATGGCTACTGGTAGCATAAAATGAAGCACATCGGCTTGCAAAGTGATTGAAGATCAAGTTGGATGATTAGGCATGAACTTCAGAATAAAGTGAAGATTCTTTCCGAATCGTAAACTCACGAAACAGGAGAAGTAGGTATCGGACGAAATGGACGAGGAAACTCGACCAGACGCTTTTTTACGCATCAAATATAACCCCTTTTTTGATGGTGTCATGATGTTTCAGGTAAGCCCGTAATTCCTTTCGCACTATTAATTTATCCATTTTTTATGTTCTACATAGGACTATCGCCAAGAGGCGGTGAAGAACAGAACAACACCAGATCACACAGGATTAGACCAGAACACCTGAAGAATCTGCCGCCAGTTCTCATCAACACCCTGGCGCGGCTCTTCACTCGCTACCTGTCAGAATGCATAGTCCCTATTCAATGGAAAACCAGCAAACCGTATTGCTGTTCAAAAAGGGAGACCTTCACGACATAGGCAATTATCGCCCAACCTTCTTGTTGTCCGTTGTCAATAAACTCTTTACTCGAGTCATCCTAAACAGTATCGACAGAACATAGGACGAAAGACAGCCACGCGAAAAAGCAGGGTTCCAAAAGGATTTAGTACCATAGACCACATCCACACGATCACAAGACTCACTGAAGTTTCAAAAGAGTACAAACAACCATTCTGTCTCACTTTCATCGATCTGAAGAAAGCCTTTGATCCAGTGGACACAGAAGCGGTTATAGAGGCTCTAGATATCCAGGGCATCCCTACTCGGTGCATAATGTTCCTCCGTGAGCTTTATAAAGATTTTACGACCAAAATGTCTTCATTCTACAACAATGTCATCATTGACGTAAGTAGACGGGTTCAGCAAGGAGATACAATTTCGCCAAAACTATTCCCTGCCACCCTACAAAACGTCATGCGAACATTAGAATGGGATAATATGGGAGTGAAAATTGACGTCGACAATTGAACCATCTTCGCTTTGCTGACGGTATCGTCCTTATAACACCAAACATCAGTCAAGCGGAACGAATGTTCACCGATTTCGATAACGCCTGTGGAAAGATCGGTCTTCAACTGAATCTAACGAAAACAATGTTCATGAGGAACGGATGGGTTTCTAATGCCCCATTCACGCTCAACGGAACGACAACTTCTGAATGCTCCAGTTACATCTATCTAGGTTGTGAAATCAACATGATGAACGATTCAGCTCCAGAGTTAAGCAGGAGGAAACGAGCGGCTTGGGAAACGTTAAAAAGCAACGAAGATGTAGTGAAGAGGACAAAAAACATCCGACTCCGTGCCCACCTTTTCGACTCGACAATTATCCCTGCCCTAACGTATGCAGCAGAAACCTGGTCGCTACGCAAGCAGGATGAAAGATCACTTGGAGTTATCGAACGCGCAGTCGAAAGGTCGATGTTAGGAGTATCCCGTATCTCGCAAATGAGGAAAAGGATCCGAAGTTCCGAGCTACGTCAACGATCGAAAATCAGAGACGCCATCCTACACGCCAGGGTATCGAAAATAAGGTGGGCTGAACACGTGATGCGTTTCAAGGCAACAGATGGACGAGAGCCGTTACCGACTGGATTCCTCGGGACGTCGAGCTCTCTGAAGGAAGAAACTGACCCGTTGTTCCGATTTCTTCACGAAAGCGATAAAAGAAAGATATGATGCTCAAAAAATTCCTAGAGCGAGGAGGACGCGCTGGGCTACTCTTGCACGCGATAAGGAAAAATGGAAGAGTTGCTGGTGCCCGCTCGAGTCACTCGACGATCAACGGGTCGACAGGTGATACAGGTGATCGCCAAGAGAGTGTAGTATGCTAGAATTAATGCTGAAAGATTGTAATATGAAAAAAACCTTTTGAGCTTCGAGAATCTCAACGTACGGGGTGAAAATGGTGAACCAGAAAGTTCTAGTTAAACGGTCGTAATCTAAGTTCTGAGGATGTATAAGTAACGAAAACGCTCACTTAGTGATTGATGCTTGCTTAATCAAGATTTTCGGGTTTGATATTGCCATGGAACTAGTACTTTCGCTCTTGGAATCATTAAATTACGGAAAATTTCTGTATAAATGACTAAATATCTCACTAAAAATCTACTGCTACTTTCACGTTTACATTGACCGCGAGGTCAACCAAGCAAACTGCATAACAATGTAATATGAAGCCGTGAACTGATCATCCCATAGTAAAATGGCCAATGTCAAACCATTCATGCTCTCATTATTCAAAATTGATGCTACTATCCCTTCACAGAATTATATGTTTAAGAGGCTTTGAAATGAGGCCACAAGTTGCAAAAAGGTTACAGGTCTTGTAACTGTTATTTGAGCCAACATGTCATGTGGTCCGCTATAGGTCTGACTTATACAGCCCGATACACGTGTTTCGACCTTAACGCTTTCATCAGTCGGAAGGTACCCTTTTTCTTTTGCCAATCCTCTCGCGGCACCCAGTCCTCTATACTAAGAGTAGGCGACGACGAACTTTTTACATCGTCCATCAAATGAAATTATCACTGAATGGACGGTATTGTAATTACTCTTGGTTGGTATAGTCAGAATATCAAGTCTTTCTTTCCGAGTGCTTTCTTAAGCGCGAACCTCCTTCTGGATCAGCTTTCTAAGTCTATCCCAATTCATTTATCCAACACAAAAATCTTCCTGGGCCACCTACTATGCGCGCAGCTAAACAATTCATATATTATGGAATAGCCTGACGTCACCTCATTTTATACCAACGCATCAAACGACTCAGCAATGCAGGCTATTCTTGAATTGCTCATGGAAAATGAGTAAAAAATCAATATGTTCGCCATGTCAATTCAACAGGTAATGGCTTTTCTAAAGCAGTGTTTTAGCTGTTTAGCCTTTAGATGGCCAGGGAAATATTTCTCACGAATTGGGGGGAGGGGGGTTAGACATGGGTCAGCGTCTAGCACCAAACCTAGCCATCGCCTTCATCTACAAATCTGAAGCTGCACTCCTCACTCGCGAGCCCCTGCTCTACTGCCGTTACATAGATGACTCTTACATTGTCTGTTCCACACAAGAGGAAATGAACAAATGCTCTGAGGTTTTGAACGGGCACTCAGAGTTTAGTAAAATCACGCGGGAAGTTCAAAAGGGGATTGGGTATTTTTTTGAACACCAAAGTCAAACTCTTAGAAAGTAGCTATACTACAAAATGGCACTAAACCAAACAACAAAAAATATACTAGTCCACCACCTCTCCTCTCATTTATCACACATGAAGAAAGCATTCATCACAAACGTGTACCAAACGGCTAGCAATGTATGCACAGGAGGAGAGAGAAAAGAATCGCTAAACTTGGTACGGCAAATAGCCATATCTAACGTCAATGATTACGATGTACCGATTCTAGGGTCAGTTCAATTAATAAGGTCAGGCTCCGAAATGAAAACAAAAATAAAATCTCGCACCTTAATAGGATCGCTCTTAAGTTGCCTTGTATATCAAACCAAGCTAGTTACGCTATTAAGAGGCGCCTAAAAAGAATTGGTGTTGGAAGTTTGGTGACAGTAGTCGAACTCTCTCCTCCAACTCTACGCCGCCAACTGGTCCGCAACCGCCTTTACGATAGGCTATGTCACTCAGAAAATTGTAAAATCTGCCCCAACAGGAGGAAGAGGAATTACATGAGTTTCGACACAATTTTCAACAGTATCTAGTGCATGCGGGGAAGAATATATTGAAGAAACGAGTAGACCGCTTCATTTGCACATAAAAGAAGATCTAGATGGGAAGGCTAATTCCGATACAAGCGAGCCTCTAGGTTAACATAAAACGCAAAAGCATCACAGCAACGATTCTGATATAACCATCACGACCCTGACGTGGGAACCCAAAACATCAGCGCACAAAACCCTGGAAGCGTTTCGGGTAAACGCTAAAAATCCAAAATGAAGCGTAAAGGCGAATGCGTCTTTGTAACACGAGACCTGGCACCATACATGCGCTTGATTTTCTGACTTGATCCAAGCGGAGGCACTTAGTCATCGATCCATTTTACCGGCTCATACAAATATCGAAAACGGTGTACGTTCTGGCTCCGAAGAAGGCGATGTCACGAAGCGTTAGCCGGCTATCCGTACAGCGATCCATCAACAACAATGGACAACGACAACACCCACGACGTGTAATAACCTCGCACCATCTAAAGAGCTAAGTTTCGAGAAAAGAATTGATTTAGCATAATTATTATTTGAAACGCCCCCTATCGATAAACAAAAGCCTTTCCCTAAGAGTGTTAGCAATCAGTAGAAAGCTTAAATCTTAAGCGATTGCTCTATGTGGCAGTTTTTCTAAACAACCTTTTTAACGACGTGGAATTTAGAATAAAATTATCTTTTACATCAGAAGCACAAATTCACTGTTGCTTCGCCGGAGGCACTAAAAGCACATAAACGTGTAGAGGAAATCTTGTGGTATCAAAGTCGTACGTGTTATACGGACTTTCCATCAAAGTGGAGGAACAATTCGTAATTGAATAACAAAAATAGCATTTCACACGTGAGATCGCATAGGTGCACTCGACCGATAGCCATGTTTAAACTGCTGGCCGCCCTCCTCCCTGCACTTCACCTCCCGCCTGTGAATTAGCCAAAAACAAATGCCCGCGTAAATGAATCAATTTTATTTTCTTTGCTAAACTCCGGAGATACGTTCCTTCCAAAAAATAAACACAGCATTTTAATCCTTGAATCTTGCGTTATGAAATGATTACCAACAGTCTAGAGGAAATTCTCTGTCCTGCGAAAAATATGAGCATACGAAACACAAATGTTTTCCTTTCGCTGGAGCCTTACAAGAAGAGTTTTTTTTTTAAATAGCGATCACGTAGCGCAGTAGCCAGAGATTTCATCTTTTAAAAGATTTTTGAAAGTGGAAAAAAAAATCTTCATCCAGCGAAAAAGGTTCGTTTCCTCATTTGTCGCCGTCTAACAGGAAAGAACTTCACTACTTTAATATTTTTTGTCTGCTGCTAAAACTGTTGTCATGCAATGTTCAGAATGATACATTTCTTTCTTAAAACAGTGCACTGTTCTAGAAACAGGGAAAGAAACTTGTAGTGAATAAATGTTCTCGCCATGTTGTCATGTTGTCTAGAATTTTTTTGAAATTGATACTTAGGGAAAATACTTATTGGTCGCTATGGACATGTTCCGTAAATCATGTTGTGTAGAATTCTTTTTTGAAAATGATACTTACAGGAAATACTATGTTGGTCGCCGTGGACATGCTCGGTAGATAACAAGGATCTTAGCAGAAGTTCTGAGCTATCCGGTGGCGCTGTTATATTGCGATATTCATATCATCATCTCTTTGATTTTCATCACTATGGTTATCATGATTCGTCTCCGACAATTAGTAATTTTGTTTCATTTGTTTTTCAAGGAGCTACTTCATATGTCTTTATCCAGTAATAAACTTCCATGATAATCACTTTGAAGAAGTTCACCATAATTCGCCAAAATGTTTTGTTTAAATTATTAACTCATTCTTTTTGAAATTTTATGTACACTGATAGAGAATTTTTCCATATGAGTGCGTAATTTCAGTTAGTGGGTTCAGTAATTAGTCCTTGAGTGTTTTCAGTCGATCGTAAAAGCGAAGGGAGTTGGCTTTGATAAATGTGAAGAAAGAGACGAGAAAAATCATCAGTTGGTATAGAACAGAAGATCTAGTCCAAACTCATGGATTACTTTGGAAGTGAACTATGCTGTGTAGGTAGGATCATAGCAATATGAACTATGGGTGCACACACCGTATGCACAACAGGGAATTGATGTAGATGGTGAATAGATTCCCGAGAAAACTCTTTCCACTAAGTCACATCATATATATCACATTGGAAACCAATGAAAATATTTGTACTAACTGGCTTTATGCCGATGTGGTTCTGCGATGAAGCCGTCCAAATAGTCTCTTTAAAAAAATGCCGGCAGAACTTTGGAAAAACCTCAAAGATAATGACCTGAACACTGTCTTACACTTCGTCGATTTCAGGCATAAGATTGGCTTCCACTTTTGGAATGTGAGCTATGACGGTGGCTTGCAATTCGTCCTGGAGATCCTCTTATGCTCGTTATTATGCTAAAAAAACGAATAGTAAGTGTGTTCAAAGTAAAACGCGTGTTTGCTCAAAGTGTCATGATTCTGTACATCGCTGTAACCTCAGCGATGTTACGTAGTTGTTGTTTGTAATCAAGAAGTAGATATTTCATGAGCATGTGTTGTATTTTCATTGCATTGAATGTTGTATCTTAATATTTCAATTGCACTATGATTTTTATTCTCCTATGTTATGTTATTGGCAGATATATTATGTTGTTATAAGTTGCAGATTGTTGGACAAGTGGTTATAAATAAATTATTTAGATTGATGGCTTATGGTACGCTATTACTATATGAGATATGGTGTGATTTGGTGCGCCAGTGATTCGAGCATACTGTCGTGAAAAGAGAAAGATAACAACAAGAGAAAACTAAAGTGAGATGTTGTGGAAGTGAGACAAACGTAATTGGAGGGATCGGAGCGCAAGGCAGAATAGGACACGCCCAGCGTATGCCCCATGGTAGTTGACCGATTAACACGTTGACACGGCGTTGCAATTCTGCGCGGCACGCGGAGCTGTCACGAGGAGATGGCGGGTGCTACGATGCCGTAATGTTAGTTTTCTATTGAAATCTGGATTTTTATCGTCACTAAAGGGACTTGGTCACCAAATGTCAAAATATGATAGAAGAGACATCGATAAAACTATCTGTAGCAAAAACAATGGCGATGCTTTCTTTTGAAACTTCAAATCTCGAGGAAAGGCAGATACTCACTAAAACGTGATTCTTCAAAATGTTATCGGACATCGTTATATTATCCCACACATATTCATTCGTATTTAATTCAAACTCAATGGAAAATTAGGCATTTCTCAAGCTAGCGAATGACTTCAAAAAAGTGGACCAAAAAGAAAGGAGCGAAGTTATATATTAACTGGAAATATGTTCCCTTTCACAACGAAGTGCTTCTCCCGTTGAAACGTACATGATTTTTCGATACATGAGCATTATCTTAACTATGAAAACCTTTTGTAGAACTCTTGTCTTTTGTGCTATCTTCCATCACTTAATCACGATAATATCCCCTCGGTACCTCGGAATATCAAAAGCTTCCCATATTTCCACTGCAAGGCTTGATAATAAAGACTCCCACTGCTCCGCGCCGCCCCACATGCGGAGTGCGGTCTAAGCTAATAACAGCTCGGATCGTTGTCGACGTGGTAAAAAAAGTCTGCGCTAAACTGGAGGGAGCCGAGGTCCTGCCGCACCCAGTCTACGGTCTAGATGCCGTGCTGTCCGACTATGGTTCGATTTCTGGTCAGTAGAACATCTCCTGCATGGACGCCGATTTGAGAGTTTTGTCAAGTTCAAGACGTATATCAGGAGTTTTTTTTATCAAAAACTTAAGGAATGGTATTTCGAGCAGATGCGAAAGCTTGCAGACTGTTGGCAGGAGATCGTCGAAACAATAATTGTCTTCATTTTGAGGAATGACAAATCGTTGTTTCTGATTGATTTTCTGTATAAACTGTTTTCAGCGATTGCTAGAAACTTTATCTTCCTTAACATAACTCATAACACTTGGTAGAGTGACAAAAGCAAAGAAGAACCATGTAGATTACATTTCCTTTCATTTCACTGTCGTGGTACATGGTTATTAAACGCAGTCAGGTTTCTGGACTATTAAGTCAACGAAGTAGATGGCAGATTGGAAGAAGATGTTTCTCAGAAATATGTTTTTCATCCACTCTATCTCTCTCTCTCCCCCTGGTTCACCTCCACCCCACTCCGCAGGGACCTGCAATGTACAGGATATACAGAAGGATATACATGGCTCGCCCGCTGGAGCACTTCATGGAAGTGATTGGTCCTATTTTGACGACACCTAAAGATTTCACAATGAGCTAACAGAGTGAATTCGAGTATGAAGCGAATGCGTAACACCTAGGCTCACTACCTCATTTGAATAATTTATTTAGGGTACATGGATCCAAGCAGAGAAGGTTGTAGATGCGGTTGATGGGCTAGCAGAGTCCAGGAAACACCGACCAGCAAACGCAGTTTATGAAAGTGAAACTAAACTGCTAATCATTTTTGAGCCACGCATGTCAGTGGTCTGTCAAAGAGGGCTGACTTATAGAGCCCGATACAAGTGTTTCGATCTTGCGATCTCGTCAGACGGGCAGTTATCCTTTCTCGTCTTTTGCCAATCCTGTGTGTGTGCTTCAAACCCCACACAAAGAGTCAGCGACGACGAACGTTTTACATTCTATATCCAGTGAAATCATCACTGAACACAGAGTGTTGTACACTTGATTGCTCGTGACTAGAATATTCAACATATCATAACTTCCATTTCGAGTGTTTTCTTGAGACCACAGCTCAAATTTCAATATGTCTGGTAATCATTTTTGAGCCACGCATGTCAGTGGTCTGTCATAATAGCCACGAGCAATCGAGTGTGCAACACTTTATGTTTAGTGATAATTTCACTGGACATAGAGTGTAAAACGTTCGTCGTCGCTAACTCTTAGTTTGGGGACTGGAGCACCCACAGAGATTAGCAAAAGACGAGAAAGGGCAACTGCCCAACTGACGAGAACGCAAGATCGAAACACCTGTATCGGGCTCTAAAAGTCGGCCCTCTTTGACAGACCACTGACATGAGGGGCTCAAAAATGATTACCAGGCATATTTAAGTTTGAGCTGTGGTCTTAAGAAAACACTCGAAATGAAAGTTATGAAACTAAACTGTTTACTAGAACTAGTGGAAAAGTGACAAAACTATTTCCATTTTTGCATAAGCTTGACAATGGAAGCCGATCCACTGAACAATTCGGGGCTTTAAATGTACTTCTATGGATGAATATTCGCCACAAAAATAAGCCCTGATATCTCTCATCACACGTTTGCGTCCGAAAATCACGCTATAATGAACATGTGGTTAGAGCGTTTCCGTATGAATGATGAGATTCTCGAGTTTTTCACGCTTTACATCTTATCAAGTCATCATAGGCAGTTTTGATGCAGATGGTGGCTGGAAGAAAACTTCTGAAGAATGTCATCTAGCAGTCTTCGGTTTTTTGGAGACTCGTGAAGTCATTTCAACATTACACAAACGAGTCCTCTGTTGAAAAATACTACACATCATAATATGACATAACAAGTGAGTAGGGGATTTCTTGGGACCTATTAATTAAGAACGAGGTTTTGTTGACGTCATTATCCGGCTTGATGGGCTTCCAGCATCGTTTCTTCGATGATTTGTTAGCAAAATTCTTCGACAAGTATCTCGTATTTTGGTATAATTCCAGCTTTTTTTGAAAGATTTTCGATGATTTCTTTGTCTCTTAGGTGTTACAACTTCATGCCAGTAGTACAGCAATTTATCTCTCCAGAGTAGACGTATATAGTACTAACATGATCGTTTTTCAATGGTATGACTGATTTTCTTGCCAACCTGTCATACATCATGACTTCTAACTATTTTCAGACAAATGCGCTGTGGAGTAGGAGTGGTGGCAAACTGGCGTCGATACAGCAAATGGCTAAAGACGTGCCGTGCAAAGGGTTAAAGTGAGTTTGAGTCCGCCTTACGTCATTTGCAGATCACTCAACATCACTTGGTATATTTCTCAGATATTGTGGAGTATTCACTTTCTTTTAATTGAACGAAAAACTATTTTACTCGTTTCCTATCTCCATGATGATCTCGTGCGACTCCCAGCGAATCTCAGTCTATGCACATATGGACTTGAGCCTTAAACGATATACAGTCTTCGGCAATGTCTATATCAGATTTTTGTTGCCTTGGTGCCAACAGCGATGAATTTACACTTTTCCTGCTGAAGCGCGACCCGAACGGTGTGCTAAGAAATGTGATCCTAAAGGACTAAAGTGCGAATAGTTGGTTCTAACTATGGACTATAACTGGCCATAACCATATGTATGAGGTGGTCGACATGTGCTTTCGGTGTAACTGAGAGCGAAGTAACTGCTCGGTAAATTTTTGTCTGTCTTAGAAATAGAATGCAATCAAAAGTTCACTGTTATGCTCTATGGCGTGAATGATAGCTAAGAAATGGCCTCCCTCCAGAACTAACCACCTTTAAAGAAACTTTGAAAAAAAAAATCCCTGTTTATGGTACGAGCCAAATGTTCGTAAGTATAGTTTTGCTTCTTCTGTGATGACAAGATTAGATTGAAAAACGTGGACTAAGAAGGCTTTCCTACTAAAATTACTAGCAGTCACTCATATCCAGCAAATAGTGGAGCTGAAATATAGTAAATACAAAATTGACTATACTTTACTAGTTTTTAGGGCAATCTCGCAATGAAATCACGGAAAATCATGCAGGCAGAATGAACTACAACTTTTCAGAAAGAACAGGTTCTTCTCAGACCTTTCCCGTTGAGCAAGGCTAGAAATGGAGATGCCTTCAATTTATTGAAAAGGAAGGTGAAACGCTTGCTATACCTTAGATTGCAATTTTAGTTCTTGAAAAACCATGGAAAATAATGGTGAATTGAACTCTTCAATCTTCTAGAAATCGTAAACAACAACAATATCAAGCCAACAATAACAATATGGTGATAAGTAGAATGTCACATCGATATAGGTATGTAATCAGCAACGTATCAATGAGCAACGATGGCACATCGGAACAAGGAAGTTCATAAATAGCAAAAAAAATACTCCAAAATAATGCTTAATCGGCTTAGAAGAAAGAAAAGTGTGGCAACATATATAACCGTAGCACATTCATGAGGTATTAAGGATAAAATAAAAGCAACTGCTTGAATAGTCATGAAAATATGTAAGAGAGATAATTAAGGCGAAGAACAGATGCGACGCCATAACACTCTACTGTATCACATTCATATACATCCTCTATCGAAGTCAGCTGAATAAAGAAGCTAACACTGACTGGCAATTACATTGTAAGATGAACCTCAAAAATATTCCCTAGAATGGGGAACTTCAGATTTTGAATGTACTGTAGTTGACACTTCGTTAATGATCCAAGCAATTTCAGTTCTGATTGTACAATATTTTCACTGTTCTTTCAAACGCAGAACTAAACTCACATTGAGCCTTCAAATTTCATCATGGCGTGGCTGGCCAACATTTGAGTCGCATCTTTCTAACGCAATTTTTATGTGAGCAAAAATCAGTACTTGTTTAACTGCCAACTGATAAGCGAGCAATCTTGAGATCTGAAGTGGTTTTAAAGACACAATTTAACTTTTCTATTTCACCAAATCAGAAAATGGTTCAGGGAAGAGAGTGGACAGTTTCTATGGTGTGGTGGAAAAGCTAATGTGAGCCGTTGAAAGAAGAGTTAAGCCACAAATCAGGTTAGTAATTGTGACTTCTACCACGGATTCAGCTCAACTGGAGATCGGCCAATTTGTGCAGTCTGGTGTAACCCTCTCGGCAGGTGACTGCTTGCAGCCACAGAATTGTATAAAACAAGGCTGAGGAAAGGCAAATCGAGGGCCTTCATGGTGCAGTGGAAAACGTTTTCATCTTCAAAAATAAGACAGTAGCAAGTTCGAGTGAACTGAGATTTCAATACTACTCGTACTTCAACGCTCTCGTATTTGCGTTTGACACCAAACGCTGCCGTGAAAGCAAGAGTTATACAGTTCTAATGTTGGACATTTCTACCGCTCTTCTGTTCAATCACGGGGCTTTTTTGTATAAAAACGGATAAATTGGGCCAGAAGAAGGCATAATTTAGAGGGCAAAAATTGTCGTCAGTAAGTTGCTTTGGACATCGTAATCTAAATGTATGTGTAAAACTCCCAGAAGGCTATGGACACTATAGAACCTCCACACTCCGGAATGTTTTGGCAATAAACAAAAATAATTCTTAATTATTTCAATAGCTGTTATGATACTTACTAGATAGTTTGATCCTTGAATAGGAGTTGTTGCTCCAGTTTCCCAACATCATCAGTATTATGGTTTGAATCCAATTTATAAATACAAAGAAGGTCTTGCGGTATAGGGCGTCGAATACCGCCTTCGTTCACATGAACATCGAACATCATTAACTAAAAAATAACTACTGTGGCACTTGATAAGAATTGCTCGACATATTACTGGAACAACATGTAATAGGATAGACCATTTCGTGATCAGAGAATAAGAAAATGAGATTTGATAATACAGAGTTTTGAATACCTGTTAAGGCGAGTAAACTACTGATAGAGACTCAAATTCTTTCTCTTTATATAGACTCATTTTTCTCCTTCACTGACCGGTGCCTTCATAATATTTTAAGCTGCCACTGTTCCTGATGTAAAACGTCGAGTCAAACTCAGAAAGCAAAATGATGAAGTTCTCACGTTACAAACATGTCACGTAATCAGCTAAAAATGGCCGAATTGAACAATTTGATAAGTAATTAAACGTTGAGCAAAAGATATACTTTGAAGCGGTGGATAGTAATGATCTTAGTAAAGAGTACATACAACAAAAGGATCTTTGGAAACACATTTAAATCAATCGTCATTTTTCCGCCACCATAATAAAGGTGGAGCTACGACTTTCTTTACACCGCAAACAAATAACACACCATTGTCTAATGGCTTCCTCCAAAAAATAGAGTGGTCACGTTCCGACGCTTTACTGAAAGCAGGATGCTCAAGCAGATTCCACTGTAAAGCGCGAATATGATGCCTGTAATAGTCAATAAGGACATTGCATCTGAAGTGCTCATGTTTTGAAGCACAACTGCTCAATATCATCATTGACCAGCAGAGGTCACAACTGTACAATAGTAGGTTAGAAAGAAGGTTCTGGAACATTTCAATAAGCTCAAGATAACATCCATATATATATATATATATATATATATATTTATATATGCACATATATAATGGAAGTCGGGTTGCGTAAGAGCCCATATACCACACCACATGACATGTTACTCAAAATATTGAAAAGATCTATTGAAATTTGAGCGCGGTCTTAATGAAAACACTCGAATTAAAGGTTTAATATGATAAAAATATCAGCTAAATAGCAATCGAGTGTACAACAGTGTAAGTTCGGTGATATTTCTAAATGATTTACAGCGTAAAACTTTCGCCTTCGATAGCTCTTAGTGTGGGGTGAGTACCCACAGAGGATTGGCTGAAAAGATTGAAAGACGATGGGTTCTGCCCGAGCGACGAGACTGTAAGGTCGAAACACATGTATCAGGCTAGAAAAGAGCCCATTTATTAGACACATCACGTGTTGGCTAAAATGCTAATGGAGAGATCTATCATGGGAATATTACGGTTTTTCAAGTGAGATTTTCCCACTGAAGACCTTGATGTTATTCCTTTTCTTTCTACTTTGTTAAAAGCCACCGCCATGTGCAACGACACGATCGAACTTCGTGTTTTATTGCGTTATTATCGGAAAAAGGGTATTTCTCAGTGAGCTGCAGTCGATGAAATCAACGAAGTTTGAAAGGGAAGGCACAACACGTCAAGCGAATCTGCTGCTGGACCCTGGTTTAAACGCTTCAATGCCCGGGATCTTGACCTCAAAGACAGGCTTCGTTCAGTAGCAGAAATGTCGAGGTCTTTGATTCGAAGTAGGGAGAATGGTACTTTGACCACATCCGAAACTTGGCAGACCGATGACAGAAAGTCGTAAAAAACAACGACGTTTATTTTCAAAAAGAGTTATTACTGTTTTTGGCTGATATTTATGCATAAGTTTTCAATTTTTTACGAGTGCCTCAGAACATTTCTTCCAACATATAAGATTCGAAGAATTGACCTATTTTGACCTCGGCATCAAGGTCAATACATGCAAATACTATAGACTCACCTTTTCAGCTGGCACAATGTAAGTAATTGTGGTTGCCCTAATGTAGTGACAGCAGTACATTGGCGAACGTTTCGACGACGCCCCCTTGTTAACAGCCTGGACGCACGTTCTGTATATAGGTCTGTACAGCTATCACTAATATCGGGAAAACTGTATTTACCAACCTCACACTAGCCAGAAAGATAAGTCTTTGATATATGCAATAAACTACATAAAACACAGCGCAATAAGAAGCATTTGTGAGCTGTAACATTGTCAAGCATCACTGCTGTGTTGAAGGATGTTCTGTTAATTCTCTGAAAGCCTAATTATTACGATGGATAGTGCCCCCATAATGTAATTAGTGTTCAGGAAATATCAAGCGCAGCCATAGATCGAGTCACAACACATTTCCTTTTGTATTTCGGCCACACCATCGTCACCTACAGCCGTGATCTATTTTTTAAACGAGTCATATCTGAGAGTATCAAAGGTCTCTTATATATCTATGGAGTCCTAACACCTTATGTATCATATTTATTTCAAAATCATCCCCTGTTGTCAGAGAACCAAGTTCGCTGTTGTATTACTGACAAATTCCATTATTGTTTTACTTACAAAAATGGTGCTCTTGATAGGGTGGGGGCGACAAAATGCTAGCTGATTGAACTGATGTGGTCAACATTTCTACGCATCTCAAGAAAGACAGGCTAGCTAGCATAGTTGAACAGTGATGACTATGGAACTGCTGAGGATAACATTAGTTACAGTATTACTATTACGGAGTTATAGGTACAGCATTGCTAGCTGTACCGAGTTGGCTTGAAGAAGCCCTCCAAAAAACAGTGCAGGGAGGCAGGCGAACTCAGGAGTAATGCATTGACCTAAACCAGTGTTTCAGATGCATAAATCATTCTTGAAATAGTAAACGGCTTATGAATGAATTCCTTTTTTGATCCCATATTTCTAATAGAAAAAAGAGAAAATGTCTAGTTAGAAAAACACTACTTTGATCAGTTCAAGTAGACATTTCGAAAGGTATCTTAATAGAGATTTGTCTGCAAGGAATATTGTGAAAGAAAAGTGTCCCTGTTTCATTAACCACTTCTTTAATAGTGTTCGCTATATTTCCTAGGTTATCAGACTCAATGAATCAGAGTAAATCGAAATTCATGAGCAAGCTGAATGCCCCAGCGTTGTTCACCCCAACAATAATCAATACCAAGGAAGCATCAGGGGTCAGGAAAAGACCAGTACCTTCGGCCTCAATCCAAGATGGTGCGCTGCGACAATATTCAGGAAGAAGGACAGAGACCTAAGTTCAAGAAATACAAGAAGGAAAGAAATTCTTGAGTGTACGCATTTTCTTCATAATTTCTACACCGGTTTGCAGACTTCATAAATCACATTAGAATACAAAAGAATTAAATTTACTGATTCTTAGCAAATTATGATGTCATAAGTACACACCTGCATGTATTGATTGATGTGGAAGGCATTCGAAAACAGCGGAAGTCGAGCCTGCGTTTCACTCATACCGCGTGCTACCTCTACATCACCGAGCCCAACGCTATGGTATTACTCTTTCGTCAGTATAATCTATGAAAGCTGTCAGAAAGTGTGGTAGTAGAGTTGATCCGGGTGGTGTAATGGCAGCAACCCAGAGTGTGGTTGCAGACTGTACAAGAAGTTCGTGCCGCTATGGCTTTTCAGTGTGATTTTCAATGAAATGGCATGATTTTGGATATCGTTCGACTGCGCATTTCTCGCCGACATTTTTGGTATACAACTTGCCTGTAGTTGATCTAGATGGAGCTGTCTTATAAACAAATTCGCTTGCTAGTCAAGCACGAATGACTTGTAGGAGATATGCTGTTGAAGCGGCGCACAACCTTAATGGAGCTTGAGGCGGTGCTACAGCTGCAGAAAGGACGAGTTCCAGGCTTTCCTCAAACCGTGTATCACTCACTTTGACTTCTAAATCATACTCACCTCAAGGAGAGTGTTGGTGATAATCTTAAAGCAACAATCGAACTCTTCGGCTAAGATTAAGCACACCACTGATGCATTTTCTTGACCATCTCAAGAACAACTCAACCATTAACATCGTGAGGGTGGTCCGAACGCGAGTGATCCTCTACACTGTTTTTTTCCAGCTCTAAACCTCGCAAAACGCTGCGATGCCTAGCCGGCTTTTTTGCAAAAATCATCGCTCCTAAGCTCCATTAATTCTGCACGCCGCTTCATTAACATTTTCCCCTAGGCTCCACACGTGTATGACTAGTAAGAGGATTAATTCCCACAACAGCTCCATCTTAGAGCGAGTATGAGCAAGCTGTACCCCAGAGTGTTAACAAGGAAATGAGCTTGAACGACGCCAAAAATATTTAATTTCATGCCAAAAATGTATTTAAAAAATCAAAACGGCACGAAGTTTTTACATAACCTATCAGAACGCGGAATCAACTACAGAGTGAGAGCTAATATCTTGCATCCCACTCATCAATTTCAACTAGTATAGTGTTGGAAGTGCATCGATGATAGCATTAACGCACACTGTGCCGCGCAAAAGGAAGTGTACCAAACATTTGAAGACAGGTTTCACGTGGAGCACTTTGTATGGATGCCATGAAACTTCTCGGTATTTTTTCATCTCCTCCAAACAGTACTTTTTATCAAAACATCTCGGAACGGCACACATCCTCTGCCAAACCGCTAATGCTGAATAGTTGTGGCAAGATCACAGGCAATTACATCCGAGTTAAAAGCCACATATTAACATCGAATCCGCACGCGCAATCATTATATAGATTCGAGTCCCGCCTCATGTCAAAGTTTGGCAAATCACACAAGTTCATAGGGACTATGTAACATCACACCACCCGCTAAAAGGCGATTAAATAAAAGAAATCTCATCAATCATACTTAATTACCTATAGTAGTGTGCTATAAGATTAAAATTGAAGGGAACAATGTCTATATAGGATACTTTCGATCTAATGGACATCAACAAGCATTGAACTACATCTACTTTTCAGAACTTTACTATGAATCGACGCTATGTGCCTCCTCCTTGTTGTAAACATGAACATTTACTCCTTCTATGCGTCTGTGCTCTCTCAAAAAAGCTTTCGTGGGAAACAGAAAAGCTGTGCAATGATTGTGTGTGGAATACCTATTGCAAGTGGAGTCTTTGAGTGGAATACTTGGATAATACTGTGAAGAATCTCCTCTATGTGCTTACCCTCACATTCTGCCCACAGCTCGCTACTAACCTTCAAAAATTTCAAAATAATGCTGAAGCATGTTTCTTATAACAGTGACAATGACATTATCAAAGGAGAGGGGTTAATAACAACAACAACCACAACAACAGCAACAACTTCAAACCCTGCCAGCATTGACGTCCGCTTGAACGAAACGCTCCATGAAAGCAGAAGACGCGCTGCACATGGGGGCATCCTTCTCAAACAACTATATATAATATTTCTTTGAAGTAAAACTCTTCTGGTCTGAATAATAAATGTGAAGGTCATAGATATAAAATCTAAAATAAATTGAAATGTAAAACAGCAAGGGGTGTTCTAATATGTTTGCCAAATGTGAGAGAAAACTGAAAATGCAGAAAATTTGTGAGGACGAATGATCTATGCCATAACAGGTTATGTAGAAAGTTCATGCCCTTTTTTTATATGGTTTTGCAATAACATTGCATGTTTTTGATATTGTTCATTAGCGCATTTTCTAGGCAACATTTTGGTATTCAAGTCGCCTATACTAGATTTGAGATGGAGCTGTGATGGGAACAAATTCGCCTGCTAGTCAAGCACGAATGGCAGGGAAAGGAAAATGCTGATGAAGCGGCGCGCATTATTAACGGAACTTGGATTGAAGAATCCGGTCAAAAAAAAAAGGACAGCTAGAAAGTTTTTAACCAAGTTCAAAGCAGGAGAGAACAGTCTGAAAAACCAGTCGCTCTCCGATCGTCCACAGGAGTTCCACTGAGCTTGCGTGTAGCTTCATTGACATATTTCCTTATGCGGCATCCGTGCATGAGTAGCAAGTGAATTCGTTACCAAAATAGCTCCATCTCAAAGCAGCTATAGACAAGTTGTACATCAAAATGTTCGCAAGAAAATGTGCTATTGAATGATACAAAATTCATGCAGTTTCACTGCAAAACTCACAGTAAAAACTAAAATGGCACGAACTTCTTACACAACGTATTTACAGGAATCAAGAAAATGGTAAGTATCTACGAACCAAGCCAACCACTTTAATTGTAGCAGAGAACTAAAAAAACGCTTTCAAATGTGGCTAAACAAGTGAAAGTATTGGTAGAATTTCGTCAGAACAAAGCCATTCACTTCAGTAATACCAACGAACTAAGCAGACTCCTCAAGGAGAGTGACCAGAGTGAAAGAAGTTGTTAATCTCCTTCAGATAAGCCCAACCATTTATGTAATACTAAGAAATTGACTTTGAACTTTTCAAAGAAGATTCGAGCTAGTGGAGAGTTGCGGTCTCATCAATTCGGCCAGAAATTATGAGGTGGCTTCTCTTCTTGGACAAGATATTTTCATAATTGTTCTGGCAATTATTCGAGATCTTAGATCTCAGAAAACTGCAGCACACATTGGTTTTTTTGTGAAGGTTTTTTTACAGAGCTACAGCATACGGTCTGCTCCATCTTCTCTGTATCTTTAACTCCCAGCGTTGGTACGTTTTGAATGTATCATTACAACCCAGCGGTAATATCGTTGTTGTTTTCCTACTTATAACAACGTAGTATATTTACATATAACGTAATGTAGAAAAATAACAGCAATACATTTGAAATGATACAACAATAAAATCAATCGCTCCCACGCTGGTGTTAGAGACGGAGACCAGGTGGAGCTGGTTCACCAGCGCTGCCATACTGGTGGTTAAAGGCGCAAAGGTTGGTTAACGGTCCCGAAAGCAAAAAAATTGGTGGGACCACAAGTTTTCACTACGGCTATAGATCAAATGAGTGAAAATATCGATAAAACTCTTTCAGATTGAAAAATGAGAAAGATGTGGAAGGTCTCTGATTGAAGAATCAGATTTGGTTTATCAACCTTGGTTAAGGCATCTGAGTCAACCAAGAACTAACAGAATTTCTCAAAACTACTTGCACCCTAAGTACGATGTTATTAGACTTCTGCTAGGATACGGGGTTTCTTTTGATATCACCTAGAACGAAAAACGGACGAAAAAACGCACACATAATTAAGTCAATAGTGAAGAATGAAAAAGAATGAAGAATGAATTATGAATGAAGAAGTGAAGAATGAATTATCTGGACTAGTATGGTTTGTTATCTAAAATAATCTCTTTATTTGTACGGATATTAACAACAACACAGTCACACCAATAATGTGTCATTTACTTCTGAATTCAGCATCTCTTGACTTCGCTTGAGGTACTACGCGCCTAATGCGTTACTGTCACTGAAATTCCGCACCTGTCTTCATGCAGCTGTGCAAGGATTATCGCTTCAGCAATTTAATGATCATCATCAGTGGCACTCGGTCGTTCTTGACCTTCCACACGTTCAAAGTTTTTGACATGAAATGATACAATTCAGATATTGTTTTCTTCATTCGTGAAGAGCTTAATCTCATGATCAATTACAACCGTCAGGTTCCCATCTGTTTCAACAGCTTTTCGTCCAACTCTACTAGCTTTTATCACATAAAGGACGATGTAAATGCATTAAGTAACAAAAGTGTAGAAGTATAAAACTTAATTTGTGAGCAAAAAAGACCTAACAATTAAATGCCTAATATGACAAAATCTTGAAATATGTTCCTTGATTTGTAAGCAAGCAAAAGTGGAAATTGACGAGTTTTGTGACAATCGAACGCATTTGCGCATTTACTTCACAGCTTCAACAGTGGACCTAACGGTTTTCAGGAAAAAGTGACTGAACGCGGTGTCACCATGTCTTGCAAATCTACATTCCTTCCCCTCCGTCGTAAGTCTTGAAATTTTTCTAGATTCTCAAAATTTCTGTCTATGTAGTGCAAATGGATGATGAAGCTTGTTTAGTGGAGTGAAATGTAATTATGTGGGCGTATCATTGGGCCGAATGGACTGACAATTAAGCAGCTTGAAAGCGAGACAAGGTGTCAGCTCACTGTCCGAGGCAGAGGAAGAGTTCAGGTACATGTTTGTTGCATATTAGCTTCGAAGCTAAGTAGTACCATCGTGTATTAGACCTAAGTGGTGATCTTATGTGTGATAATGAATATAACCCTTTTCTTTATAGTGTAAAATAATGCACCAGGATAACAGCTTATTGAAAAGACGTTTGTCGTATAAAGAGTGCTACAAATAAGAGAAATACAGTTTCAGGAAGGCATGCTTCTCCGTAACGTGCGTTACAGACCGGCACGTAGACATCTCAACGAGGACACACACGTACTAAATGAAAGTGAATCGCCATCGCGTGCCGAGTGAGCAGTGCTAGTTCTAATGTGAATATGAAGATGATTAAATAGCTTGATTTAGATGCCGATCTCTAGATCGAAATGGCGATGAAGTGCATTTGCGACTTGTTCACACCCGAATACGATGCCTCTAAAGCGCGAACAGCTTATTTACGTAGCCATACTCAATGGAACATATAGAGAAAATTCCTCCTCAAATCGACCTACATGATCTACCATAACTAACCTTTTCCTTACTTTGACGTGACAAACTGAACTGACATTTCACTGTTAGCTTTCGCTCCGTTCTTACTTTCCTACTGATTCTCTTACCTCGACTGAAAGTCGATCTATGCTTCTCTCTTGTTTGATCACGGTAATCATGTTTTCATGGGAGATCGTCTTTTGTTTCCTCTTTCCATCTGAGCTCTGAGCATCCAACTGGTATTGTCGACTTACGTGACATTATTGGTGTTATAAGTGAACGCTAATAAATGTTTTTACATTTTGCTTCGTAATAGTTAGCTATGTGTAGTCATAGTAAGGTCTATGTATGACAGGATTAACTAACTAGTTTCAACCATTCATTGAATTCCAATAATCTTTACTTATTAGCGGTGGTATATTTCTTCACTTATTCTTCTACATGGTATCTTGCTAACACATCATCTATACCATGTGATTCATGCTAAACACAAAAGTAGCCTAGGCGATAAAAAAACGTGGATGAAAGCACATCACATACAGAATTCACTATACTGTTAGATTCAACCCTGGATGTCATATTCGGCGACTTCTATGCCAAAATGAGAGGATCGCGAATATGAGAACATTTATTATTAAATTCGTTCTACATAGCCGAAATGGGTAATTATCTTGAAGAAGAATTGTAATCATTTCACATCATATACGGTCTACAAAGATGCATGAAGCTTTCTGGACGTTGATAGGTTACTTTCGTTTGTTGCTTACGCGCACTTTGGCGGTTGCGCCATGTAAGAGCCACTATATTGTTCGCACGTACCAGCCGCAAGGCATTGACTGTAGGTGCGCTGGCGGTCATGAGTTCTCTTGGTTACAGCGTACTAACATAGCGACACCTAGCTCCAAACCTGAGCAGGAGGAAACGAGCGGCTTGGGGAACGTTTAAGAGCATCGAGAATGTAGTGAAGAGGACAAAAAAAACATCCGACTCCGTGCCCACCTTATCGACTCGAGAATATTGTTCCTGCCCCAATGTATGCAGCAGAAACCTGGTTGCTACGTAAGCAGGATGAAAGATCACTTGGCGATATTGAACGCGCAGTGAAAGATGCTAGGAGTATACCGTATCTCGCAAATGAGAGAAAGGATCCGAAGTTCCGACCTACTCCAACAGTCGATCAATCAGAGACGCCTTTCTACATGCCAGGATATCCAAAAGAAGGTGGTCCGGACACGTGATGCACTTCAACAACAACCGATGGACGAGAGCCGGTACCTAGTTGATTATTTTGGATATCAAACACTCTACAGGAAGACCACCGACTAGGTGGCCCAGTTTCTTTACAAAAAGCATCACAGAAAAATATGATGCTCAACGTATTCCTAGGACAAGGATGATCCACTGGGCTGCTTTTGCACACGATAAGGAAAAATGGAATGTTGCTGGCGCCCGCTCGAGTCACGCGACGAACAACGAGACAGCTGGTACGTGTGATACGGGAAATGTGGTATCGAGGCCCAGCCCAATTTCTCCAAAGTGGCGAATCGACTTTGTAAAGTTGGGAGTCGGTATATGTATGAAGTGCTCATCGAAACATCACTTTTCGGTTGCCCATTTCGTTTAAGATCACTTGGCGTTATTGTACGCGCAATCGAGAGGTCAGTGATAGAAATATCGTGTATCTCGCAAATGAGAGAAAGGATCCTAAGTTCTGACATAAGTCAAAGGATCGAAAATTTGAACGCAGTTCTACTAGGCATGGTTCGAAGCTGAGGTGGGAAGACACTCAGTGCGCTTTAGCGACAACCGATGAACAAGAGCCGCTACCGACTGAATTTCTAAAGATGTAAAACGAGCACAAGAATACCACAATCAAATGTTTCAATTTGTTCACAAAAGCCTAGAAGAAGGATATTAGGCTCAACGAATTGAACTCACTGGGCTATTCTCCCACGCGACATTGATAAACTGAGTTATTGGTGGTGGTTTCTCAGGTCACTCGACGATCAACAGAACGACAAGTGATACAGGTGATGTCAAGGTTTTTCACATCCACCAACGAATTGATGTTTATAGCGATCGTCTGTGTAAACTACACCGATTTGAAAGCAGTACCTTTCGATCACTAGATTATTTAGAGTGATTAAGCTGATTGTGTACAACTGACCGAAAGAACTTTTCCAGCACACTACGGTTATATAAATCTTTTCGAAAAATTTTTTGTAAACTTCAAACTTGTTAAGAAGAAAAACATTCAAAAAGTTCAAAACGGAATTTTGAATTCTAAAGTAAGTGGGGCAACACATAATCTAACGATTCATAGTTGAACACCAACGAGTATTCAAAAGTTAAACTTTCTGTAAACTTTAGCACTGAATGGAACCGGCATGAACATATTTGATATGTCTGAGCCGAAAGAACTTATCTTGGTTAGCTGACGCAATTTTGATGGAGTAGCTAGCAGCAATAGCTCGGCTGACGTTTCAGCAGACTTGCCTTCTTCGGAGCCTGGACGTATGGGGTATCAGACAAATTGAATGACTCGGCAACCTTTCATATAACCATCCAAGTCAGGTGAAAACAACAAGCGAAGAAAGGGGAGAGGTTTCGTGTGATGGTGACAAATTCGTCCTTACAGTTCATTTCAGGGTTTTTGGTGCTTATCCAAAGTGCCTTAAAGTTTTGTGCATTGGTGTTTTTGATTGCTGCACTAGGACGAAAGCCACATCAAAATCATTATTACTATGCTTTTGCTCCTTATGCAAACCTGGAGGTGTGCTTTTACGGATTTCAGATTAACTACCAAGATGTTCATTTACTAGCATGAAAAGTGGCCTACGCGTTTCGCCTACATATTCTTTCCCGTATGTCTTACATGTTATCAGATGAATTGTTCCCGATGTCATAAAGTCCACCTCCCATCCGTTGGGGCAGATTATACCGTTCTTTGTGTTGACCAATCGCTCGTGAAGTCCGTTACTAATTAGCTGGCCAAGCACCAGTGTTTCGGAGGTTCTGGCCTCCTCATTAATGACCCCCGCCCCACATTAAGCCCTGCACTGTAGTAAGAAGGGAGGCGTATGTGGTGATGGCATAGTGTACAATGACAATGGTCCATCACCACTTTCAGTCAATGGATTTCGGCTGGTAGACCAAAATTAATCCATAAGATCGACTGTTTTCAAAACCTCGCAAAAAAAATTTGAAATAATTCCAAAAAAAGAACGTTTCAAGCCTAAACGAGGTTGGTCCGCCAGGGCCCATACACCAGTGTTTCGGAGGTTTCGGCCTCTTCGTTAGTGATCCCCGCCCCACATTAGAAATTACATTGTAGCAAGGAGAGAGGCGTATAGCCCGAAACCTCCGAAACACCGGTGTATGGCCCCGGCGTACCAACCTCGTTTAGGCTTTAGACATTCTTTTTTGGAATTATTTTGAATGTTTATTGCCAGGTTTTACAAACAGTCGACCTTTCAAGATACGATTGCTAGTCGCTGATACTGCTATTGAATGCTGGAATGGATGCCATTTACAATAAGAAGCATCAAGATTAGGAACTGATGGTCAGGCATCTGATTCCTATTCGTGTGGTGATCGTAAGACCAAACTTTATAATACATCGGCTTTCCAAATGTGATCCTTTTAAGTGATAAAGCAGGATGATTATATGAAGACAAAAAAAAACGAAGAGAACACATCCTTTTTATAAGTGAGCAAAAGGGAGTGGTGGTGGTGAGTGGTGGTGAGTGATGGGAGCCGAAGAATCTCTGGAGAATCAAACTTCATCACCTCAAAAGACACTGTGCAATCAATTCAGTCGTCCCCATTAGGTTAGTCGCATTTGACCACTAATATGACAGTTTTTTAATTACGATGTCCAACTACAACCGTGGCACGATCTTTCAGAAACCTCACCCTCATTAAGTATGTCAGCTGACGTCAAGCTTGATGCGACGACATCTTCTAAGCACAATCAGGCGGGTGATAATTCAATCGCAAACGATATGAAATTCCCAGTGAAACGATGCAAAGAGTGTGTGAATATGACAATTGAAAAGGGCTGGGGCTTTATCTTTGTCGATTGAACAAGATAGCAATGAATTTTCGTCGCAGATGTCGATATACATAGGGCGAGTAAAATAGTGATTTTCACATCAACATTAAACAACGACAATCACTCGTTATAAAAGTTGTTGCATAAAATTTGGTGCACCTTAGAATATAAGAGTTTTCAAAAGTTCTAATTCTTCAATAAACAAAAATAAGCCAATTTACCCATGGAAGGAAAATTGAAGAGTGGTTTCATCGGCCTCTACGAAAATTCTTGCTTACTGAGTGTTACTATGTATTACCTCCACATTCATTGGAGTCGTGCCGTTTATAACTGAAAGCAAATCCTGCTGATTGAAGACGCCGTGTTTGATCATTTGGCAATCACGCTCAATCTTGTAAAATATGATCCACAAATAAATGTCCTCACACAAAGATAACTCAAGAGTATGAATGAGGATGAATGTAGTTGTGCTCGGCAATGGTGACGCGGTGCCCACCTTTCTTGATTAGATGATTTTTTTTTGCATTGTTATAAGAGAATCAATTTATGCAGCCACATATCACCGATCATTGACTGGAGACCAAAAATTGTGTTCTTCTTCGATAATTCCCTCCTATGGGAGTCTAACAACACCAGGATCGTTGTTAGGAGCAGTAAACTCCAGTAATCTCAATAATCTCATTCAGAAGTTGTAACGAAAGAATGAAAAATCTCAGATAACAACAGCCACACATCATCATGACCAAGCCTTACCATTTCAGAGGATATGTCACTCGACCTCCGAAAGCACCAATTCCACTCGAAGTTTGCCTGTTTTTTTTTCGTTTTTCTTTCTAGGGACTCTTGTTCTAATCAATTTTGTAAAATTTCAGGCAGCTAAGAAGAAAGTTCGTTTCTGTTTTGAGAAAAAATCGGGCATCTACCACCACATGTTCGAAAGGTTAGCTGAATATCTTGTGAAAGTTATTCCGCAAATTGACGGAGACTGGATAAGGATCAGTCATTGAATCGTTATAGGAAAATATGAAGGAGAAATCTATGGACTTTTTCGATCATCTCATTCTTCACATCTCGATGAACTCGCTCCAGTAAAAGTAGAATCCAAAGAGGTAACACGAACATTTCCCCCGTAGAAAAATAAAACAGCTCTTGCAGTTTCTGCGATTCTAGGAGTGTGGTTCAATTACGATAGAGATTTCATCGATAGCCTCTGTTACGGGTGCTACTAGTGCTGAAAGCCGACAGCATGGTGATTTTGGTGTTACCAATGAAATAATATTCTGGCGTACACTATGCACAATATGAAATATTTTTTGGGAAGTAACAGCTGTATTTTACAAACCACTATTTACAATATAAAAGTGCCAAAAAAGGAACGCGATACGGTGTGTCCTTTTCTGTTGTGGAAGAGAAAATGCATTTGTACAAACTTTCAAATATAAAAAGTACCTTAAGCTGACAAAAGCTTTAATCTTCTACGTAGATATTGTAAGGCGGCTAGGCTTCGACAGAGTTGTGAATGGCACGAAACTAAAAGAGAGAAATGGAGAGAAAACGATGGGAACAAAAACACGGACAGGGAAAGTGAGAGACATAAAGAGATTAGGAGATATAGGGAGAATGATAAGGGTAAAAGTGTGATTGAAAACAGACAGAAGAAAAGGCAAAGTTTTGATAGAACGAAAAAAAAAAGATTGATAGTTCCTAATCGCAATTTTAAAAAGATGTATATCTGCTGTTTCCTTTGAGGCCGATATAACAGAGGACATAGAAAACACGGATGTAACATGGAGTGAGTCACAATCAACTTTTGACATCGGAAAATGTGCACTTAGTCAAAAATGAGCTTCTGCCGGTAAAAATTGAAGGAAGCTGGCCTTGTTCGTTGAATAATTGCAAGCAATTGAAAATGAGTGTTAGCGTCATAGAGACGAGCATTACATGCTTTTCAGATCGTACAAACGATGTAATCGCTCGAAAGCGGATCCGTGCGACGTTGCGGTGCATTACCAAAATTGCACGAGGTCTGTTCCAGTTTGTAACACGAAAAATTTGGTCTTCTAATGCGTGCTGGTGGTATGCGAGATCGTACTGTATGGTGCTTATCACAGCTGTTAAGCATCCTCTCCGTCAAACCTCAAAAAATCGTTACATCTCTTGCGGCCTTTTCAAACATTCTTATTCTAGCTGCTGATTAATAAACAGGTTCGACGAAGACTATCTACATCCGTTCTTTTTCAAAACGAAAGATGCGCAAGCAGTACTCATTTTCTATATAATTTTACAGATTTATAGTATGACAGTAGGATAATATGTAGCGCAATAGTTACAGGTTTTCGTTAGCATATTCGTAACTTTGAATTCGACTAAACAGCTCGGGTTAGATATCTCCTTGGTTGGCCATTTAACACCATATTTGTCCTATAGAACGAAAACGTTGGATATATACGGGTCATATTTGCCTATAATCAAATCTACATGCTATAAATCTAATCTTATCCATGGCGTATCCGGGAAAAATTTGATCAACATCGAAAAAGTAACGCGTCACCTTCTGTCAATTAAATTAAATAAAAAATCAACTCCTCTATAAAGAAGGCATGTACTAAGCAGCGGCAGACCTGGTGCTCTTCAAGATACATAGATTCGACAGCGTATTTCCATCTTTTCATCAAAGAAATCAGAAAAACCATCAAAATTTCAAAGAATGTTTTTTTAGCAAACACTTGAAATACCCGTTTTTTCCAGCATAGTGAAAATAATTTTTAAAATTTGCCTAAAAGTTAGGTAGATTGTTGACACGATAGGTTACATGTTCACTGCAGAAGCCTATTGAGCGAATCAACGACTAATCATTGAAAAATTCTATAAAATCTTAACACGGCCCGTACCCAGAAATTGCTGTGCAAGTCTCAGTATTTCATGCATTGGATTTGTTTCTCGTATTCATCCGCCACATAGGTTTTCGAATATTTGGCCTGTTGTTTGAGCTGTGCTTGAGGATTTCGTCTTCTTGATAAATGTCGTAATGCTAGTAGAGACTATCCTTTATGCAACATTTATCGTAGCCGAGGTAATGCGTTCTCTAAGGCATTTGTTGCTTGAGTGCAAGAGAGAGTCAAGAGAGGGAATTGATCCAGGGCCCGTATAGTCGATTTATAACTGAACGAAATATCCATAAAGTGTCCATTTGTCTCTTTCCTTCGCTCCATCACGCTGCGGATTCTATTTTCTTGAAAATTTTGATTATATCACACTTTACTATTCCACACTACATTTCCAGCTAATTTTTTTTTCAAGTAGGAGCTCATCGAACTCTGTCGCAGCACGCGCGGCCTCCGAATGAATGTGTTTGAATACTTCTCGCTTCGAACAACTTCATCGTGTGGTCCGACCAATTACATTGACCATTTGCTTGGACCTACCCTGTCATGAAAGAACGCTTCCTTCACGTCACAGTCTTACATCTAAGATAAAAATTTTGGTCAACTTAATATAGTAGAGAATAGATGAAAAGCAGATAGTATTGAGTGAGTTTTCATGATGGTGTACCAGATTGGTGGAACCGGATGCACTCCGCCAAATCAAGATTACCCTCGCATGCCGCAAAATTTCTATCAAATCGAGGAGGGATCTATACCACCACCACCGCCAAGTTAGTCAAGTCCTTGCTGCCTGATCTTTATCATCTCGAAGTTGCAAATGCGAGAAAACTTCAAATGAGTTGGGCAATAGCGGGTGACGAAGACGTTTTTTGTCTATGACTCTACTCTTTACCTTTTTCGCTGATAATACCACTCGGCATCAAGTAATGCACCTTGCACTGATAACCTTTTCAGTTGTCTCCGCCGCTCCACTGTTCTAATACCCTCAGAAAGAACACGAAGCATCAAATATTTACATGAGCTCTCACATTTTTTCACGTGACAGTGCTCAACTACAACTCTAATTCCTACCATTGCAGCTCGGTGTTTTTCTTATGTCTCCCTATAGCTACTGATCATTTATTAATCAAAGAAATTGAAAGAGGAATTAATCTAAGAATTTTTAGCTTAAAACTTCACGATTAGATTCGCTCTCTGCTTTTTTTATGGCCATGATTTGGTTCCAGGGGGGCTGTAGCCGAATGATTGTGATGCTCGTCGGTGCGCACATAGATCCGAGCTCTACCCTGACTCTCTCCAGCAGTCAACAACTGACGCCTAATGGAACGTCACAGCCAGGCGATCTTTGAGATCGCAAAACATGCTCAACCAGTATTCTACGACGTTCAAGAAGAAGACGAAAAAACGAATTCAATGCTATAGGTAGTGGGATCCGCGCAGTGAATAAAATGAGCACTATGAAGACGGATCATTAAAGTGCTAAAGTGCATTCTAGGTAACAAGAGCATAAAAAATAGAGGGTACCGCGAAAGAGGTATATAGTCACTTTTACTCTCCTTCGCCACCTAAACATGTTCCATGTACTCCAGCGACGGATAGGTTTGGTAATCATTCCAAAACTTGGAACTTAATTATCCAACTTCAGAGTGTTTTTTCGTCTTCCTCTTCATCGTCGCAGAATGCTAGTTGAGCGTGTCTCGTTGTAATCTCAAGCATAACTTGGCTGTGACACTCCATAGGGCGTTCGTTATTGACGGTTGGAGAGTGTTGAGCAGTGTGGTTCGCCAAACGAGCGTGGCGACGAGCATCACCACAAGGCCGCTCCAGAACGAATCTTTCTAGAACTGGGACTACCAATTAATGTTGCTTGAAAGACTTACATAGGGGTTACGTGATATATTACGTAAGAAAAAATATTAAGACGTAGAAGCCAAATAGTATATAATCGACGTACAGTATCGGTGTAACTTTTATTGCATGCAAATTTGGGGTGCCGTGACCGAGTATTTGTGATGCTCGTCGCGGAGCGCATTAGCCGAGCTCCGTCCCTCATCGCTCCACCTCTCTCCGGTAGTCAGCAACGGCGCCCTATGGAACGCCACAACAAAACCATCCTCGAGATGCAAAGAGACCCGCTCAACCAGTGTTCTGCGCCGTTTATGAAGTAGACGAAAAGCGAATTGAGTGCTAAAAGAACTGGGATCCGCACAGTGAAAAAACATTTGATGAAGGTTCAAATAAATTGCTTAAAAACTTGCATACAGAATTTTGTAACATCCTAGTTTTTCTTTAGCTGTTCCACCGATTACCACTGTTGAGGAGTACGGTACCCTTGACGAATCACTAAAATCGAAACGAAAGAAAAGTAAAACACACTTGGAACTTGAAACAGGAAAAAGTCAGTGTTAAAATAAGAAAATGACGTTCATCTATTCTTTTGTCAACTGTTCTGTTTTCCTTGTCAACATTTAATAAAATTTCAAGGATTTTCATGTGAATTATTTCGTAGATCCACCTTCTATCATAACCAGTGTTTATTTCTTATGAATATTTGAGGTAGACACTGCAACGTGTTGGTTGCAGGTGCTCTAAGTCATACAGTTTCATAGTTGGCTCCATCACGCTCAATTTAGTTAAGCTCTCTGCCCCTGAAGGGTGAGCAAATTGACCTTTAAATTTGTTTGAAAAACGTAGCAGCATTGATTAGATAGATTGGTGAACCAGTGTAATTATAGGTTGAGTATGACCCATATCACCTCTACATCACTTGAGGAAATTGAATACATGACATATATCCGGGGTACCTTGGGGAATGCAAACGTATAGCAGTTCTAGTTTTTTACAATGTGTGATGGATTGTCAAGTACAATTTACTATACCCAAGCTCATTGGATACACATCCTATCCTCTAGTGATGGCGTATGCGCACAAGAAATACTGAATGTGGCAGCAAGAAAATAAATCTTAGATTAATACAACTATAATGATAATTTGCACTGCACGTGTAGCACATTTGTAGTCTTTACCTTACGTCACAAATCTATTCCTGTCAGAAAGAGTCGTGATCACAGCCCTCTCCATTATGTCACAAGTGTTCATCAACTTATCGAGGTGGTAAGTGGCTATCGAAGTCGGATTGGATCGAAAATAGTGTGGCGTCTAGTTCAGCTCTCCACTGATATTTGTTTTTATTTAATCGCTTATGGCGATGGTGTGATGTTTCAAATATATACCCATTAATATAGAGCAATGTGCAGAACTTTCGCGTCAGGCGGGAGTAAAACCCGCACCGCACTCTTTCCGGGAATGCGTGCTATATCCGTTACACTACTGATGCCCAATTTGCACATCGCTCTTTCTACGCTTCAGCTCACCTATCTGCCAGCCGCCAGCCGTCAACTGCCTGGCCCGGGTAGTCGATCTCGACATTGAACCCACTAACGCTAACAGATAATGGGTATTGAAGATCAAATGATATTCGTTTTTATTTAACCGCTTATAGCGGTGGTATGATGTTTCAGATATATACCCATTAATGTAGAGCAGAAGATCATTATTTAGAGTGATAAAGCTGATATAGTACAAACTGACCAAAAGCACTTTTCCAGCACACTACGGTTTTATAAATCTCTTCAAGAAATTTTTTGGTAACTTCAAACTTGTTAAGAAGGCAAACATTCAAAAAGTTCAAAACGGAATTCTGGAATTCTAAAGTAAGTGGGGCAACACATAATTTAACGATTCATAGTTGAACACCAACGAATATTCAAAAGTTAAACTTTTTGTAATCTTCGGCACTGAATGGAACCGGCATGAACATATTTGATATGTCTGAACCAAAAGAGCTTATCTTGGTTAGCTGACGCAATTTTAATGAAGCAGCTAGCAGCAACAGCTCGGCTGATGTTTCAGCAATTTGTATTGTTCAGAGCCTGGGGGTATGGGGTATTAGACAGAGTGAATGACTCGGAAAACTTTTTATAAACCATCCAAGTCAGGTGAAAAGAGCGAACGAAGAAAGGACGCGAGGTCTCGTGTGATGGTAACACATTTCTCCTTACGGTTCATTTTCGGGTTTTTGGCTTTTATCCAAAGTGCCTTAAAGCATTGTGCATTGGTGTTTTTGATTGATGCCCTAGGATGAAAGTCATATCAAAACCATTAATACTGTGCTTTTACTCCTTATGTAAACCTGGAGGTGTTCTTTTACGGATTTTAGATTATCTACCTAGATGTTCATTTATTAGCATGACAAGTGGTCTACGCGTTTCGCTTACATATTCTTTCCCTTATGTCTTGCATGTTATCAGATGAATTGTTCCCGATGTCATACAGTTCACCTTCCATCCGTTGAGGCAGATTATACCGTTCTTTTGATCAATCGCCCGTGAAGTGCGTTACGAATTAGCTGATAGCGCAGGGTGGGAGGTGGAAGTTCAATAAATGCCACAATATATTCAAGACCGCATCTTTTTGGGCACCTCTTAACCGCGCCACTAATCTGGTTTGATATGAACGGCACTTTGTGGGGATCTTATTTAGCTATGAAATATCGCTGTTTTGGAGCCTAGTTCGACGTTTTAAATTCACTCGAGTGGCTGATGTGTTGTAGCCATTGTACCGAGCTTAGTGATTCGTTTCTTTCCTCATTTCCTATGCACACATTTCCAGCATGGGCCAAAACATTTTTGTTATTTGGTTTTCGTTACCACTTTGTACTATAGCCATAATCTGAGAGCTCCACTTGTATTGGGTCTCTAACTGAGTTTCCAAGCTTGATCCAAAAATCCAAAAATTCGATGGAAATCAACCAGCCAATTCTCCACGAAAATAATTGATGTCTCAAAACTTTTTCTTGTCCAACCAGTGCTCCAATGATTTGAAGAGGTGGTAATAGGACGGAGACAGATTTGGTGAATACGGCGGAACACTCAAGTGTCCCAGCACAAATCGGACAACTCCCCCCTTGCTTTCTTAGCAGCGTGTGGCCTTGTGTTGTTTTGAAGGAAAGAAAATGACTTGGCGACAGATGTGACGTGGATTGTTTGAATGCAACAGTTCAGTTGCTAACAATATCGCTCACCGTTGATGGTGTGACAGGCTTCTAGCAAGTCCCAATGAATCGGCCCTCTTCGGCTTCAAGAAAATAAACAACATTGCTTTTGGTGCAGATCGATTCGGTCTCGATGTTGGTGTTCCTTGCTGACCTGGTGACAACCATTGATTTGGATGACGCTGGCTTTTAAAAAAGATCCACTTTCCATCAATGGTGATAATTCTGTTCAAAAACGAAGAGCAGCGACGATGACGAGGATGAGATTGCACAGTATGCTTTCTCTTGTCCTTTTGAGCTTGTATAAGATCGTGCGGAATCCAATTGCCCTTGCGCCGTTTCCTTCCTGCATCTTTCAGAATCTTTCGAATCTGCTAGTCTGTACAGAAAAAGTCATCTTCTAAATCACCAAATGACAAAGTCGTATATTCTTCAATCGGTCCAATGATTTCTTCTCGATCAGTTTCACACGCTCTTCCGCATATTGGCTGATCATCCAAATCAGTATCTCTACTGCGAAACATTGTAAGCCATTCATACGCCGTAGTCCCACATACAACTTGGCGGTCTTTTGCACGATAGATGTTGTCAAATGTAGTTTGAATTTTGTGCCCCGAATTGAAAATCGTTAAGCAGTAAGTTGCGAATGACTTCTCGAAAAGGTTTTTTTACTACACTGTAGCAAAGATAATGAATTTATGTTTTGCACACGCGTATTTTTCATACGGCAAAGATCCTTCCTTATACTCTCAAAAACCACTAAATAGCATAAGATCAGCTATTTCGAAACTATGCTTGAATTTGGGAAAGACCCTTTTACTGCACTGTAGCAGAGGAATTAATTTTGAACTTCAAAAACGCAGAGCATTGTGTGCCTACTGGAGTTTGCGTGTTTGTGGATCGACACGCCATTAATCAATCGCGCAGGCGCTATTCACATGTGGAGTGTGGTTTCTGCTGTGAATTTAGAAAGTTTTGCCGCTCTGATAAGAAGTTCTGATAAACATATGGTTCTGAAACTTGATATTTCCTCCACATGTTCATGTGCATTTCGCACTAAGTCTTAGACTACTTAAGCTCAGATTTAGGCGTAAGCTTGATGGCGAATTCATTTAGCAATATTGAATGAATTTGAAAAGTTTGAGCTCTATAACAACAAAATAAAGTTTCGTCTATAATCCCAATACAAAACTTGTAGATCTCTATGAAACGAAGAAAAAACTTTTTGGACGAACAGCAAAGAATAATATAAATACGCTCGATAAGGAGCGGCGAGTGTAAAGCAGAATTTTGCCCTTCCTGCTACAGTAATGTTTTTTCCAGAGTCAAGTGCATTTTTGAAATCTGCGATTTATGTTAGCAATCGCTACCTAACAGTCGCTCGGGTTCTGCGAAATATGTGTAATATAGCGCAGCTCGAGTGAGCAGTCTTGTTTCTCTCGCCTAGCACTACAAGAAGGCCTTCTTAAAGCATATATCACAATCTGCGAGATTCTCGCTATTAAATGGCGTGTTATAATATATGGAGAATGCTTTGTCACGCGAGATATAAGCGCGGTAATGCTCAGTGTATGTTAAATGTAATCTTATTTTGAGCACTAAAGCGCTGTAAGAAGTCTTCTTCAAAAAGCAACTGTAATTTAAAATCGACGATGTTTAAGCCGGACGATTTCTAACAGTCTAATAGGAAGCCCTTCGCCAGCAAAAGAGATTCTTTCAAAGCGCCTGATCAATAGCAGGAAAGCCCCTAGACAAGTACATGAATATGAAGAATGTGAGCCGGAATCTCCTTTTTCGCCTCATATTTACTCCATAATGTAATGAAATACTGGTCATTGACGTCGAGTGGAACGATAATCGGTTTTTGGAAATTCAACAAACAAACTAATCGAAAACATATAGGTCCAACTAACAAATATTTGAACCTATTTCCAAGAGTGAGAACATTCCGGCAACTGCCGAGGATTTTCGCCGTTATAGTACTTGAGAAAAAAATCACTGAAGGAAGCTTGAAAATATTATACAGGTGCAAGTAAATTTTTCAAGCATCACGTCGACATAAATTTCTTCATAGAACAAATAATTTTCATGCGTTTTTCAGAAAATGGATTCTGATAAGGAGAAACAAAACAATACTTTGCAAGTTTTAGATTATCGAGCTTTTACAGCAGTGGAACAGGAAGATTTGCATTTTACAAAGGATATGTGTGAACTCCAATGATTTTCCTTTCAACTGCAGAATTCTTTATGCGTTGGTTCACTAAAAGCGTAGAACTTGTTTATGTAGAAACACAAATAATTTTAGATTCATTGAAATGCATTTGGAAGAAGAGAACATGCATTGAAATATAGGCATACATTGAAGAATATTTTGAACATTGTGCTGAAATTCGAAATCATTGTGACTATCCTAACTTCTGACAGAGCATCTCTATACTACTCGGTTCAGAAGAAACCCCCTTTTCAAAACTAATCGAATTTTCAAAACTTGTTTGCGGCAAGCAGGTCAGTAATGCTTCAAAATCATGCATGAATACCAGATGGCATTGTGAAGTAGGAAACGGTTTCAACTTCTAATCATCAGCGACGAATACGTAAGCGATAGCGCAAGGAAAAAAAATTCATTTTACTGCATGAAATCTCCAACACGGCGATCGTCCGCTGAGAGATAATCGATTAAGAATATTGCTGTAAAAGGTTTCTACTGACGGAACAAGCTACTATAAAGATTCCATTATTATGATTAAGTATTCGTAAACATTTTGGAGATTGTCACACCTTAATGTTCTCTTTTTCAAAAGCATTAGTCAGTGTTTGTCTTTGAACTCAACCGATTTTGAAAACATTTTAGGTTTTTGAATCCAAATACAAGGACAATCGAAAATGTCGAAATCAACGAGCACGTTCTCGAATAAAATCTTATAAAATCATGTGCCAAATATATGGGGCTTTATCTGTTCACTCTTTTAGAACATAATATACATTGGATACACCACTTTGCGGATGTCTTTCTCGCTGGAAAAATTGTTTTCCGCTCAATTTGAGCAATCATTCGAAGGCTCAAATCTTGATGATTTCTGCAAAACGTCTGGTTTATGAGTACCTCTGTTTATTTCAATGCAGACAATTCTCAACAAGAACCATATTATTCTCTACACTCAGCTGAGTTCTATGGTTGCCTTTCTGCGTGGCCAAGGTCTGTGGATGGCTTTTCAGTCATATTATTGGTAGCCTTGCGATAGCAAGAATTTTGACAATTTTGATGCTGCAAATAGTATATCAAAATGGCCCACATAGAGAGTGTTCAGAGCAAACAAATTGTCGCAATTCGCACGCAAAGAAGATAGCTGTCCGTTGCAACATCATGATGGGTTTGGTAGGCACTATACAACAAAAAAATTTGTACTTATGAAACGATGTAATAAAGTCTCTTCTAGGGTTCCAATACAAAAAAACACAATCTTGGGATATATAACGAAAACCTTTTGCGAGGCACATTCTAACCAACTGCACAACGGAGGCTACTGATATGCTACCGCCCTTTTCGCAATAGAAATCATTGGTCTGCCAGCAAGCAATCGTCAACGGCTTGCCTTGGTAGGCACACATTGGCATTTAAACCAGTTACGATGGCAGATATTTGGTAAATATATTCAAAAAGAATTCTTAAATCAGCCATTCTTTTAGCAATAGTTAAAGGATGAAGATATGAAGCACTCCACGTTGATCAATACCTGAAGGATACGCCATGCATTCGTCTTCAATTTCTGACTTCGCTTGAGGTAATCAAATGCATAAATGGCCTTTACAATGACTCTTCCGTGGTCCGCCGCTGTATCAAGTCAATGCTGTTTATCCTCCTAGACAGATTCAAGAGCCGTCTGGTATTAATTGACCGACCCAGGAGGAATGGATGGCTTAGCATTCCATGAGCGCGACACTGATCCATCGACCTTGTGTGCGAACGGGAACACCTTCTAACCATTGCGCCACATGCTCCCTATAGCGGTAATATGGCCTTATACTATTACACATTCAATAACAGGGCGTGATATTGCAAAACTTTAGGCTTAGACGGGAACCAAATCCACAATCACCTATCCGGAGACTCGAGCTAAGTATTGTACTAACACAGTTCCTATTCTGCTATCACACATTGTGCGCTACGAACAATCGACCGCATGTGATATAATATTTGTCAGCGTAACTGAATTCATGCCAATAGTGCTTAGCAGGTCAACGTTTGTCAGTTAGTTGGGACAGATCGATTTTTGTATTGCAGAATGCGAGCCAGTAGATTAGGAACCTCTGTAGCGCAACTGGGGATTTGATTTTTGTGCGAGGTTAGAAGTGTTGCATCGCAAATACTCATCAAACATAAGTGTAAAAGAAATTTTTTTATCTCAAAGCCTAATATAGCTAATATACTGCTTTTTACATTGAGTGGTAATGTCTAAACCCAATTATAATAAATTTGTTATCAATAAATTGTTAAGGCAATGAGGCTGCGAAATGAATAAGGTAACATGATAGTTACATTGATGAAGACGCCAAAGTTCAAACGATATCGATCACCTAACAGTCTTCGACGAATGAAATGTAGATAGTGATAGTAGCGACTGAGGGAAATATTAAGAGTGGCCGCCTTAGAAACGTGAAGCCTACTGCACCAGTGCTATGAATTTGCGTTGATTGATGTAAAATCAATGCAATTTTCTAAGTTCAAAATTGAAGGCATGATTCATATAGGCTGGCAGAAGCCATTCTTAGCGACTTTTGTCTGTCGCACACAAGCATTAATGTTAGCAATCAGATCACTTCAACCAGGTGGAAGAAAATTTGTGTATCTTTCTCACTAGTGATTTAATGATGATTTAGATCTCTCATCAAGCAACTGCGTAGCCGCGAAGATTGGAATTCACATTTTCTACGTGACCACCGTGCGGAACATGGCCGCGATGAATTCACCGATCTCATAAATACCTGAGAATCGACGTATTCGCAACGATACTGCTTTACTCCCGTAATAGGTAACCGCTGCTAAATAACTTGAGGGTCGGGTTCAATCATGTTTGAACATTCCTCTAGATTAAGCCTTTTCAAAACTGACTTGTTCTGGTCTGTAACTTCTTTGTTAACTTTGACCTTTTTTAGGAAGCAAATAATGTAGCGGCCGACTCAAATTCAGTCAACAGAAAGACAAAATAGAAAAATCGGAATGCTCACCCGCCCTTCGGTCTTTGACGTGCGATCCGTTCACTGAGTGATTGTCAGCATAATATATGCCGATCTATCCATCGGCAGCTTTCACTCCAGTGACATCCGCGTGATGTCATTAAATCATTTTTGGAGTACTAAAATAAATACCAATGCATATATCAGTTATAACAATATACGGAAAAGGGGTTTATTAGATTCTAAATGTGTGTGCCTATTATATAGTACAATGAACGAGTTTACAGTGAAATCTAGAGGTAAAGCAAGTAAAAAAGTGAAGGCTGAAAAAAACTAAGTTTCCATCTCAAACATATTCAAACACTTTAGCTCGCATTGAGCTCATAATGGTGTTCTATGAGGTAAGAGAAAAACAAGCATGATTTTCATGAACACCTTCCAAGTGCGCTAGTTTTGACGATTTAAACACATTTCTGTGCTTTGATTAACCTCAGATTACTCTGCTATTTGATAATTTGCACCCTTCTTAATCGACGTGAATTTGTAGTGAGTCTCGTCTATTTTTTTTTGTTTTTATATTCAGATCTCTGAGTATTTCAAAATTTATGTGGGGCGCAAGCGTGTGAATCATTGAGCAACTAGAATCCAAGTTATACTCCATAATGAGACACTAGAAACCCAAATACTGTGCTGATAGAGTTTTTGTTACTTATTTTGAGTACCTAATTAGCACGAACCGCTATCACTTCTTACTAGACAAATCTAAGCACTTCGGCGTTCAATGCGTTTTCTCGCATTTTTCGTTGCAAAAGTTACTCGATACTTCGCCTGCCGTTTGAACGGCTGCGGATAATTCCGTGTTCTTCATGAACATCGCCAAATACAAGATGAGTCAATTCCTGCAGTTTGAGGATACTCAAGCCACGGCATTCACAGGTGGTTGTATTAGTGCGGAACGCAGATTTCTTCTATTCTCTTACCATGTCAAAATAAAATGCTATGGACGACAATGAAAGTTACCGTATAAATACTCAGGAAATTTGGTCAGAACGAAGACAGAACGCGAATATGAAAGAATGTAACTGAGATGATATTTAGTTTTGCTCTTTTTTCTGTGTCGCAGATCTTGATAAAACTGAGATTTTTTCCAAGTTTGTGAAAAAGTGGCCGTAAGCGAGCAGTAGAGGAAGACAGAGTACCTTTCTGTTGTCCTTCCCTAATTTCAGTGCTAGTGGAAAACGTATATTCTGACAATTTTCCTTTCTGAATAGTCAGTCGATAGCTCAAATTTCGAAAAATTCATAAATATATTGCATTTTTAAAATGGCCCCTTTTGCGCAGTGATAGCAAATATAAAATTTTTTTTCTCATTCGAGATTTCTCGCTAAACAAGGCTTTTTCTGTAGACTTTTAGTTTCCATTTGATTGCCTAAATCTCGTCAATTCCAATGATGCATTTTATTCTTGATTGGCACTTATTGGTGCGCTGTAACTAATAAAAAAATATCAGGTCTCGCAAATTTGGCACTGGAAAAATCACGGGCGATTTAGTGTCGATGTTGCGCTGGGCGTAACTCAACATTCTTTTGGCTGCTACCGCGCAATGAAAAGTCCTTTATAAAATTCAATATTGGATTGCCCGATATTCAAACTATCGCATGATTGCTAAAAGTCTAGAGGAAAAGCTTTGTCAAGCGAGTAGTGTTTGAATGAGGCACATAGCCTTATTTTGCGATAAAGCGCAATAATAAGCCATTTGAAGAAATATAGCGTTGAGGTCTTGAGAATTGTGTATAGATAACTGGTACATTAGATGAAAAGTGTTTATTTCAAGAAATTGGAAAAGGTGCAGATGTCGAAAGTTATTCAAATTTGAGAATCTCATTGTTCTTTTGGTTGTTACATCACAATATGAAGTTCTTCCAAATAATCATATGCACCACAAATTTCTTAGAATTCAGGCTATTGAATGGCTATTGAATTTTGGAAGATAAAGCATTGTGCAGCGATAAATGATTGAATGAGGAGCACGATTATATTGTTGCTGTCACAGTGCAATAAAAAGACGATTTCAAAATGAAGTTTCAAGTTTTTCGAGATATAAGCAATCAAATTATGCCAACAGAAAATGCGTTTTCACGAGTACTGGAATTAGGACGCGCTGGCGGAAATCATCCAAAATTTGTGATCTAAAGTGATTTTCAAATGTCCTGATCAAACTTCAAGATTTTTGCGTTTTCCAACATGACGAGGTGTTAAATATCAGACAAATAATTGAAGCCAAGATGTTTATGAACACCGACTACTCCGAAAAACTTAATTGCAAATATTTTTGGATGATATTTTCGTCCATGGCAACACTGATCCCGCACCCCTCCCTCCTCCTCCTTCCTATAATGAGATAATGAATAATGCGTTATTTAAGCTGCTGGTTGAGGATTTTGTCATCTTCATAAATATCGTTCAGTGGCGATCCAGTGAAGCATCTTGCAGTATCGGAGGAAAACGAGCTAGGAAATTGTTCAGATTTTGTTGTCATTTTTCCCATCATTTTTTGAGCCACACATATCAGTGGTCTATCGAAGAGGGCTTACTTATAGAGCGCGATACAGGTGTTTCGATTCTACGATCTCGTCAGTCGGTGCAGTTATCCTTTCTGGTCTTTTGGTAATCCTGTGTGGGTGCTCCAGTCCTTACGATAGTAAAGTAATTATTACTCAACTCTTAAAGGGCGACGTGTACCAGATGAGGTACACCACTGTATGGCGGCCCTTCTCGCTGGGTAAAAAATTTCTCCCAGACATTTGGTAATCATTCCAATGCCTGAATCTTTGCATTATCATTTATGCTTTGATTTTTGAATAAGACTTACGTATTACGTTTTGCATGATATAATGGAATTTTCTTAAGGGTTACCATAGAGTGCTGTAAGAGCAAAGAAAAAGATTGCATTTCACTCCTGGAGTGCCACCCCGTCGCCTGGACGTCATAGCTTCTTTACTGGCATTTAGTTTATACGTCAGAGAGATATAGTCGTTATATAAATATTCAGATACCATGAATGAACCTTTGGCAAAGGTTTTTGTAGTATAAAAAGTTACTGCATGCTTTAAAATCCTTCATTTTATAGCGGTAATAGTACCTCCTTATACAAAAATCAACAAATTTTCAACCATTATTGTGTAATTGTAACCCTTGTCTTGCGAGGACGTATTTTCTCAGAAAATTTACCGACTATCTGATGGCGAAAATTTCGACCGGTTTGATAGTGTTTTTGGTCTTTAGAAAGCCCTATCATTGCACTATAGCACTGAAATTAAGACTGCACTTCATATGCGGAGCGTACGCCGTCTAGAGATATGTGGATGGATATCGCAGCATTGGCATCAAACTGTTTCCCTTCAATAACCATTCGATTTTTTGAATCTCAAAGATTTCAATGGTTGCTGCTTGAGAAAAAAATTCTGAGCACGCTGTTTCAATAAGAATAACACTGCACTCCACATTTGAGTAACTTTTTCTGAAAACAGCCTTTCTCTCAGATTTTCAATAACCATTTGATAGCACAAATCTAAACAATTTCAATAACTGCTTGCTGTTTAAAGAAAACCTTTTAGTTCGCTTTCACAGCTAAAAGAATAATTTCGCAATCGGCGTCGTGTCGATCATGAAGCGCAATTCACATGTGGCATGCGCAGCGTGTCATGCGCGCCGAGTACGAACTAAATAATCTTTTAGCTGTAAAAACGCACTAGGTTTTTCTCAAAAAAAGCATATCATTGAAATCGCTGAAATTTGTGCTACCGAATGATGACAAGTTGTGAGAGAAAGGCTGTGTCGAGAGAAAAGTATTTGATTGTGCAGCGCAGTTACAGCACGCTAAGAGATTTTTTCAAAGCATGCACACCATTGAAACTCTTAAGATTCACACTATCGATCGGTTATTGAAGACGATGGATTTATGCAGTGTTGCGAAATTCATCCACATAACGGTGCATGGTATGTGCCCCTTCTGTGAAATGCATTCTTAATTTCAGCGTTGCATCACCAGAAAAAGTTTTTTCAGAAGATCAAGGATAGCATTAAACTTGCCAAAATTTGTGCTGTCGAGTAGATACTGAGTTTCTCGAAGAAAAGCAAAACGGAGAGAAAAATCTTGATCAAACAAGAAAATTGTGCACCACTGCGCAATTCTCCGCGCACATCGATTTTTGTAGCCGTCCCTTAGGGGTTAAGGTGAATAACTGAATACTTTGATATCAGGCTTTGTCACCACCGGTCTACATCAGAGCACTGTAGGTATTTATGATAGTAGTAAGCGTATGCCGTCAAACAGTGATCAGACAGCACGATTACATGAATTATTCGCACATGAGGTGGAACCATATCACGAAAATCAGCGCAAAGGTTAACTGAGAACGCAAATTATATGATCGTCTTAGCTCACTTTTGCAACGATGAAATAGAGGTGGTGGAGGAAGCTGCCAATAAACTGTTTCTGTCCCAGCGAGCACGTAGCAAAGAATTTACCATTTACAACTTACCACTTTTCTTAGCTTCAACTTTCATAGACTCGCACACTCTCTCATTCTCTAAGCGGAGCATCAGAGTTCTCCTTTCAACGAACTACAAAAATGAGCACTTGCCCGAGATTCAATAGACGTTATACAAATTAAGTGAAACTGCAACTTATTTGCTCCTTTAACAAATTAATACATGAGTTCACTGATATGTGTGTAAATATCTATACGTTTGTGCCTCTGAATGCATGCTGCATACGTGGGTGGGCTCGGGTGAAGAATAACAAATATTCTTGATTGGATAGCCTTCTAAGGAACACTATGATGTCAAGGGCGCAGCCATGGCTATGCCTGAGTCGTTTTAGGGGAGATGGTTGTGAGTGTTTAGGCTTTTCGGAAAACTGTCCGCATACCGTGTGCTTAGGGCACGGCACATATGACCTTCCGAAACCATTATTTAGGCCTTATAAGCTCTTAGGCCATTTTCCACTATTGCGACCGAACTATATTCATAGGAAAATAAGGTCGTAGCCTGTGAACTGCCCAACAAAAACTGATTTCCGGAGTTGGGCGAGCGGTGATTGGAGTGATTAGTGAAGCAGCTACAGAAAACAAGGTGTTTTTCTCGAATCTTCAATCAACGAAAACCGTGGACAATTTTCTAGCTCGGTTTCATCCGATACTGCAGGAAGCTTCACTGGATCACCATTCCACGACATTCATGAAGAAGACAAAATCCTCAACCAGCAGCTCAAATGACTCATTATTCATTATTTCATTATAGGAAGGAGAGGAGGGAGGGTGCGGGTCAGTGGTGCCATGGGCGAAAATATCATTCATAAATGTTTGCAATCAAGTTATTCGGAGTGGTCGGTGTTCATTCATATTTTGGCTTCATATATTTGTCTGATATTTAACATCTCATCATGTTTAAGCGCAAAAAACTTTATTTGCAGTCTGATCAGGACATTTGAAAATCACTTTATATCACAAATTTTGGATGATTTCCGCCAGCGGTCCTAATTCCAATACTCGTGGAAACGCATTTTCTGTTGGCATAATTCGATTGCTTATATCTCGAAAAATTTGAAACTTAATTTTGAAATCGTCTTTTTATTGCACTGTGACAGCAACAATATAACTGTGCTTCTCATTCAACCATTTGTCGCTGAACAATGCTTTATCTTCCAAATTTCAATAGCCATTCGATACTCTGAATCCTAAGAAATACGTAGTGCAGATGATTATTCAGAAGGACTTCTTATTGTGATGTAACAACCAAAAGAACAATGAGTTTCTCAAATTTGAATCTCTTTCGACATCTTCACCTTCTTTCAATTTCTTGAAAAAAGCAACTTTTCATGTTTTTGTGAATGTACCAGTTATCTAGTGACACAATTTTCAGAGACCTCAACGCTATATTTTCTTCAAATGGCTTTATCATTGCGCTTTATCAGCAAAAATAAGACTATGTGCCTCATTCAAACACTACTCGCTTAACAAAGCTTTTCCACTAGACTTTTAGCAATCATTCGATAGTTTAAATTTCTGGCAATCCAATACTGATCTTCATAAAAAAACTTTTCATTGTGCGGGAGCAGCCAGAAGGATGTTGAGTTTCGCCCAGCGCAACTTCGACACTAGATCGCTGTTATGTTTCCAGTGTCAAATTTGTGAAACCTGATATTTTTCTGATAGTTACAGCGCACCAATAAGTGCTAATCAAGAATAAAATGCATCATTGGAATCGACGAGATTTAGGCTATCAAATGGTTACTAAAAGTCTACAGAAAAAGCCTTGTCTAGCGAGAAATTGTGAATGAGAAAAACAAATTTGTTTTTACTACCACTGCGTAACAAAGGGTCATTTTGAAAATGCAAACTATTTTCGAATTTTTCGAATTTGAGCCATCGAATGACTACTCAAACTTGGAAAACCGTCAGAAAATACGCTTTCCATTAGCACTGGAATCGTGAAAGGACAACGGAAAAGTACCCAGTATTTCTCAACTGCTCGCCTACGGCCACCTCACAAATTTGGAAAAAATCTCAGTTTTATCAAATTCTACGACAGGGAAAAAGAGCAAAACTAAATACCATCTTGAGTACATTCTTTCATATTCGTGTTCTCTTTTCGTTCTGACCAAATTTCCTGAGTATTTATACGATGACTTCCATTGTCGTCCGCAGCATTTTTTTTTTTGACATATTAAGAGAATAGAAGAAAACTATGTTCCACACTCCTACAACGACCTCTGAATGCGGTGGCTTGACTATCCTCAAACTGCAGGAATTGACTCATCTTGTGTTTTGCGATGTTCATGAAGAAACACGTAATTCTACGCAGCCATTCAAACAACAAGCGAAGTATTGAATAAATTTTGGAACGAAAAATACGAGAAATTGTAGTGAATGCCGAATCGCTAGATTTGTCTGGTAAGATGTGATAGCAGATCATGCGAATTAGAAACTTAAAGTAACTAACAAAAACTCTATCAGCACAGTATTTGGGTTTTTAATGTCTTATTATAGAGTATAACTTGGATTCTAATTGCTCATTGATTGACACGCTTACGCCCCAAGTAAATTTTGAAATACGCAGAGATCTGAATAAAAAAGCATGAAGAATAGACGAGCTTAACTACAAATTTACTGCGATTAAGGGAGATGTAAATTATCAATAGGCAGGGTAATCTGAGGTTAATCAAATACAGAAATATGTTCTAAATCGTCAAAACTAACACACTTCAAAGATGTTCGTAAGAATCATGCTTGTTTTTCTCTTACCTCATAGAACACGATTGAGATCTCGGTGTTAGTTAACGTGTTTGAATATATTTGAGACGAAAACTTATTTTTTTCAGCGTTCACTTTTTTACTTGCTTTACTTCTGAATTTCACTATGAACTCGTTCATTGTACTAATAATAAGCACGCACATTTAAAATCTAATGAACACCTTTACCGTATATTGTTATAACTGATATATGCATTAATATTTATTTCAGTTCTCCAAAAATGATTTCATGACATCACGCGGATGTCGCTGCAGTGAAAGCTGTAGATGGACAGATCAACATATGTTATGCTGACAATCACTCAGTGAACGGAACGCACGTCAACGACCGAAGGGCTCGTGAGCATTCCGATTTTTCTTTACTGACTTTGAATCGACTGACTGTGAGTCAGCCATTTTATTATTCGTATCCTAGAAGAGCTCAAGGTTAGAAGAGAAGCTGCAGACCAGAAAAAGGCAGTTTTGAAAAGGCTTAATCTAGAGGAATGTTCAAATGTGATGAACCCGACCCTCAAGTTATTTAGCAGAGGTTATCTAATTACGGGAGTAAAGCGGTATCGTTGCGAAAACGTCGATTCTCAGGTACTTATGAGATCGGTGAATTCACGGCCATGCCTTCCCACGGTGATCTGATAGAAAATGTGAATTCCAGTCTTCGCGACTCCGTAGTTCTCAATGAGAGATCTAAATCATCATTAAATCACTAGTGAGAGGATACACAAATTTTCTTGCACCTGGTTGAAGTGATCTGATTGCTAACATTAATGCTTGTGTGCGACAGACAAAAGTCGCTAAGAATGGCTTTTGCCAGCGTATATGATTCATACCATCAGTTTCGAACCTAGGAAAATTGCGTTGATTTTACATCAATTACGCAAATTCATGGCACTGGTGCAGTAGGCTTCACGTTACTGGAGAGATACTCTCTATCTTTTCCTCAATCGCTACTTTCACTGTCTATATTTTATTCCTCGACGACTATTAGATGATTCTACCGTTTGAACTTTGGCGCCTTCATCAATGTAACTATCATGTTACCTTTTCCATTTCACAGTCTCATTGCATCAGTAATTTAAGATCTAGTACACTATCACTCAATGCAAAAAAGCAGGATATTAGCTATATTAGGTTTTGAGGCAAATAAACTTCTATTACACTTAGATTTCATGAGTACTTCTGCCTCAACACTTCTAACCTCACACGACAATCAAATCCCCAGATGCGCTACAGAGGCTCCTTATTTCTGTGATTATCATTCTGCAGAAGAAAAATCGATCTATCTCAACTAACTGACGATGTTTGACCTGATAAGCACTATTGGCATGAATTCAGTTACGCTGACAAATATTATACATATGCAGTCGATTGTTTGTATCGTACAACGAGTGAAAGCAGAATAGGAGCTGTGTTAATACAATAGTTAGCACGGTTTCCTGGGGTAGTTGAAATGTGAATTCGATTCCCATCCTATGCTCTGAAATTTTGCATATCACGCCCTATTATTAAATGTATAATAATAAGGCCATACCGCCGCTATAGGGAACATGTGGCGCAATGGTTAGAGGTTTTCCGCGTTCGCACATCAGGTCGATGGTTCGATGTTGCGCTCATGGGATACCAAGCCATCCGTCCCTCCTGGGTCGACAAATTAATACCAGACAGCTTTCAAATTTGTCTAGGAGGTTAAGCAACATTGACTTGATACAGCGGGGCGAAACGGTGAGTCCTTATAAAGGCCAGATATGCGTTCAATTACCACAAATGAAGTTGAAAATTGATGACGAATGCATGGCGTATCCCTCATTTATTTATCAACGTGGAGTGCTTCATATCTTCATCCTTTTACTACCGTTAAAAAAATGGCTGAATTAAGGACTCTTTTTGATTACATTTACCCAGTATCTGTCATCGTAACTGGTATAGATGCCAATATGTGCCTACCCGGGCAAACCGTTGACGATTGCTTGCTGGCAGAACAATGATTTCTATTGCAAAAAGGGCGGGAGCAGATCAGTAGCCTTGGTTGTGCACTTGGTTAGAATGTGCCTCGGAAAGGGTAAAGTACGATTTCGATTCCGTCTGACGTTCGATGTCTTACAGATCAGTAAATAGCATTGAGTAAAGTTGAACATCATACCACAACTAAAAGAAGCGCTTATATAAAAATGAATTCTTTTTGACCACGCATATTCAGTATCTGACAGCGTAACTGGGATCAGTACCGATATGGCTTGCCAGACAACGCCGTTGACCGCTGTGTTATCGGCAGATTGATGTGTTGTAGCTGTACGAATAGGTGGTAAAACAGGCGTCAATTGTGCACTTGCTTAGTACTCGCTCCTGGAAAGGGTGAAGTGCGAGTTTAATTCCCGTCTGACGTCAAAACTTTGAACATTACTCGACATTATTAGGTTTCAACACTGTGCGGGATTTTTCAAAAAGCATTTATTGCGTTGTAAAAACGATGTCAAGATTGTGTTCCGTCGTCGGTTAACTTTCCTCGCTTGGTACGGCAGAAATTTTCTCAAAACCGAGGAAAAAATTCTAATCAATGACGAAAATTGCACGCTAACTCGAATGAGGCTGTGTGCGAATATTCGAACTTTTCTAAGAATGAGCGCGTCATGCGAAACGCGCGCAACTTTCGTCATTTATCCTGAGATTTTCTCACCGTTTTGAGAAACTTTTAGGCTTTTTGTACTGGAATCGTAGAAGAGACTTTATTACATCGTTTCATATGTACAATTTTTTGTTGTACAGTACCCAACAAGCCCATTATGAAGTTTGAACGACAGCTATCTACTTTGCGTGCGAATCGCGATAATTTGTTTGCTCTGACCACTCTCTATGTAGGCCATTTTAATATACTATTTGCAGCATCAAAACTGTCAAAATTTGTGCTATCGGAAGGCTACCAACAATATAACGAAAAGCCATCCACAGACCTTAGCCACGCAGAAAGGCCACCCACAGAACTCAGCTGAGTGTAGAGAATAATATTGTTCTTGGTGCTGCATTGAAATAAACAGAGATACTTCTAAACCAGACGTTTTACAAAAATCGTCAAGATTCGAAACTTCAAATGATTGTTCAAATTCCGCGGAAAACTATTTTTCCAGTGAGAAGGGCACCCGCAAAGTGGTGTACCCAATGTATATTCCGTTCTAGAAGAGTTCAACATATGAAGCCTCATGTATTCGACACAAGATTTTATAAGATTTTATTAAAGAACGTGCTAGTTGATTTCGACAGTTTTGACTGTTGTAATATTTGGATTCAAAAACCAAAAATGTTTTCAAAATCTGTTGAGTTCAAAGACAAATAATGACTAATGCATTTGAAAAGGAAACATTAAAGTGTGACATCTCCACAATGATCACGAACACTCCATAATAGTAGAGTCTTTAGTGTAGATAGTTCCTACAGTAGAGTTTACAGCAATAATCTTGATAGATTATCTCGCAGCGGGCGAACGCTGTTTTGAAGATTTTTTTGCAAGGAAATTATCTTTTTTCCCGCGCTATCGCTTATATATTCGCCTCTGAAGATTAGACGTTGAAAACGGTTCCTTTTTCACAATGCCATTTGATAATGGTGCATAATTTTGAAGCATTATTGACGTGTTTGCCGCAAACATGTTTTGAAAAATTCGATTAGTTTTGAAAGGATGGTTTCTTCTAAATCGAGCAGTATAGATATGCTCTCTCAAAAGTTAGGATAGTCGCAATAAATTTAGATTTCATCACAATGTTCAAAATATTCGTTAGTGTATGCATAGGTTTCAATGTATGTGCATCCAAAATTATATGTGCTTCATTTGTACACAAACAAGCTCTACGCTTTTAGTAAATCAACTCATTAAGATTTCTGCAATTGAAAGGAAAATCATTGGAGTTCTAACATAGCCGTGGTAAAATGCAACTTCCTGTTACACTGCTGTAAAAGCTCGATAATCTAAAACTTGTAAAGCATTCTTTCGTTTCTTCTTATCAAAGTCTATATTTTGAAAAGCGAAAAAAATTTATTTGATCGATGAAGAAATTTAGCTCGACGTGATGGTAGAAAAATTTACCTGCACCTCTGTAGTATTTTCAAGCTTCCTTCAATGAATTTTTTCTTCGAGTACTATAACGGCGAAAATCCTCGATAGTTGGCGAAATAATCTCACTCTTGAAAATAGATCTAAATATTTGTTATGGGTACCTTCATGTTTTCGATACGTTTGTTTGCTGAATTTTTAAAAACCGATTATCGTTTCACTCAACGTCAATGACCAGTATTTCATTATATTATAGAGCAAGTGTAAGGCTTATAAACACCACATTCTTCATATTCATGTACTTGTCTGGGCTTTTGCTACTGTTAAAGGAGCACCTCGAAAGAATCTTTTTTGCTGGCGAAGGGCTTCCTATCAGACTGCTAGAAATCGTCCAAAAGAATAAAATTCGTGGAATGTAAAAATACACTTCTTTTTTGAAAAAGCCTTCTCACAGCGCTAAAGTACTCAAAATGAAATTATATCTCATTACATTGAGCATTACTGCGCTTATATCTCGCGGGACAAAGCACTCTCCATATACTATAACAGACCACTGAATAGCGTGAATCTCGCAGATTCTGAAGGTGTATTTGTTTCAAAAAGGCTTTTATATAGTGCTATGACGAGAGAAATAAGGCTGCCCACTCGCGTTGCGCCTTATCACGCGTATTTTTCGCAGAACCAGAGCTTTTTCTGTCGACTGTTAGGTAGCGATCGACAACATGAATTTCGCAGATTTCAAAAATGCACTTGACTCCAGAAAAACAGTGCTCTAACAGGAAGGGCTAAATCCTGCTTTACACTTGTCGCTCCTTACCGAGCGGATTTATATTGATTTTTGTTGTTTATCCAAAAAGTTTCTTCTTCGTTTCATAGAAATCTACAAGTTTCTTATATTGGGATTACAGACGAAGCTTTGTTCTGTCCTTGTAAGGCTTAGGCCCATCAAATTCATTCAATATTGCCAAATGAATTCGCTATCAATCTCAAGTGTAAGACTGAGCTTAAGTAGTCCAAAACTAGGCACGAAAAGCGTTTGAATATATGGAGGCAATTTTCAGGTATCAAAACCATATGTTTATCTAGATTTCTTATCGAAGAGGAGAAAAATTCTAAATTCAACAGCAAAAACCACACTCCACATCTGAATAACGCCCGCGCTATCGACTGATGGCATATCGATCCACAAACACGCACATCCCAGTCGACATGCATTGCTGTGCGTTTTTGAAGCTCAATATCAATTTTTCTGCTACAGTGCAGCAAAAAGGGTCTTTTCCGAAACCAAGCATAGTATTGAAATCGCTGATCTTACGCTATTGAGTAGCTTTTGAGATTACAAGGGGAGATCTCTGCTGTATGAAAAATACGCGTGTGTAGAGCATAAATTCATTCTCTTTGCTACAGTATACTGGAAAAACCTTTCGAAGAAACAAATACAGCTTCAAAATTTACGGGATTTATTATATTGTTTGGATTCTAATCCAGATAAAGAACTTTGTTTTGCAAGATATAAACGCCATAATGCGCTATACATGAGAAACATAACTTTATTTTGAGTGCTACATCGCTGCAGGGAGGCCTATTTGGAGAAACAAATACATTTCCAAAGTACCCATGATCTGAGCTATTGAATTTTTATAGGAAGTTAACTACAACTCTTCACTTAGCGAAATATTCGCCTTCAATAGTGTCGCCGATAACAAATAACTATCCTCATATATTAGGTCTCCAACTAAGTTTCCGAACTTGATCCAAAAATTCAAAATTTAATTCTTCAAAGTAGTCGAAAGTATTAAGTAACATTAATAGAAGTACTTTCCGTCTGCTTGGATGCAATTCTGCCAACGCTCCGGCAACAAGTCAATTCCGCGCCTAATATATTTCGCACATACTTGTCCTACAATAGAACCATCACGAGAAGTCATTTGTGACGTACTGCTTTGATTTTCAATTCAGGCACAATTTTCAAACTGCATTTGCCAGCAACGATCGTGCAAAAGGCCGCCAAGTTGTGTTTGGAACATCCTGCAGACGTTGTAAAGTTCAATGAAACAGTTAGGGTTTGAACGAAATTGCACAATTTACTGAATTTAACAGTACAGACCACAGAGGCTCTTCAAGTTTTGGATAAACAGGTTTAAACGTTGTTGAACGGATATTTCTGCCATTTACAGGGTGATTCCCATCTCGCCCATACATCCTATGCAACATGTGCAAGTACATAGAGGCAAGGCTTCAGCACTAATCAATGACTGGTGAATTCGTCCAGTCCATATCATAAAGCACCGTTTGAGATGATCGACTGCATAACTGGCTTTTACAGTGACTCGCTGCGACCTCCCAATGCATCAAGTCGGTACTGCTATCCTAACAGACAAGTTTGACTACCAAGTAGACGACCCTCGTGGGTTGGAAAGTTCGGCAAGCCTTGAGCATTGAATCGAACCATCGACGACGTGTGTGCCACCTGGCAAGCGGTCCTAAGTTACACCACATCTGTATACTGACAATTAGTAAGTGAGCGTCTCGTTGATCAATTGCTCATAAAATATTCCAGAGATTCGATATATTTGGTCCAAATGGGCAATAAAAACCCAGGACTTCTCAAACATGCCATTTCGCAAAAGGCGAAAAGGTGAAGTCATCAAAAGGAGCACCTATCGAGTCTTCAACAAATTTCTATCCATGCGCAATTTCTCGAGCCACAATAGACCAGATAGCGGCGTACTGTCTATTTACTGAGTAAGTGGTACACTTTTCTTGTCTATAATCTAACAATGCAGACAGTTATTATAATACGAGTGATAACAGAACGGGAACACTACTAGTGTAGTGGTTGACAAGCACCCCTGGAAAGGGTGAAATGAGCTCTCAACTCCGGCCAGAGGTTCAAAGTTTGCCAATTGCTCAATATTAATGGATAAATGGCTACATAGACAGATCTTCAGTCTACTCCGTCAGATATATTTGTTCAAGACATGGAGCATCCATTATGTGAATAAGTACAAGTCGCTAATTCAAGAATTGAAAGGACTTTAGCCAACTACGAAGTTCAGTAAAAAAATAGAGACGCTGGTTGCTACTAAGAGTATGCCATCAAATTGTTACTCTAGATAAACTACAAATTACTAACATAAATCAACTTCCGAAGCAGTCAGACACCACAGAAACTTGTCTCTGTCGGGAATAAAAAGCCTTAATGATGATATACTGGACAGAGGTCACTTGAGCTGATTCGTCCAAATACAAATATTTTTTGATTGTAAACAAAAACCGTGAAAGGAGTCTGCTGCAATTTATGTAGAGCAAGATTTTCCTTATGAATATCAACCACCTGAACAAAAAAACGAAATAGGTATTACTAATATCTATTTTATGAGTATATATTCGCATATTTGTGCACTCATCACTATGTAGATCAAGTTCGAAGAGTTACAAAATGGAGTGTCAGGAATCAAACATGAGATTAGATCTTTCAGAGCAATCTAATACTGCCAGCAGATTGAAATAGACTAAAAGAAGGCATATCCTATAAATGAGGAGACGACAGATCGTACAAAGGAGGACGGTGAGTTTAAGAGCAATAGCAATAGGAACAGTCATGGAGTAACGGCAATCAAGGTATTGGCGAAATAAAACAAAAACGTGTATAGTAAGGACGACAAGGTATCATTCCATCACAAGCAGTCCTAAATTTCAGATTAGTGCCTCCATAGCAGTTGACGACAACTAAAGAGGACTGATGCTTTGCACTTTTTTCCTGAGTAAGCCAAAACATGAGCTATTATAAGTAACACTGAGTTATACACACCTGATTTTTCCAGGTTGTGAAAATGACGAAGCCATCGGAGCATCAGCTGCTAAGATGAATTGTATAATTACAAGCTCTGTATTGGCTTGTCAAGTAAACAGGACTCTTAACTACTGAGCGATGTCGAGGCTGATATTAGTCGGTATGGGGAACTACTACAAGTCTTTTTACATCGTGCTGGCGTCCTTAGGCATATCAAACAAGAACAATACAAGTTTTGAGTGATTATACATGACTTGTACCACATCAATATTCTCCACTTAAGCAATGAGACTTGAAATTTTATCCGTTTGCAGATCCAACATGTCCAAAACGTCCCTAAATATCAAAATAATGAAGAACAAAACACAGCAGTACTATACAACACAAATGCCATTGTCATATGGTGGAAAAAAGGTTCATTTCCATTTGGTAGCATAGGTTTTCAAGCCTATCCCCTACGCTCGACAAGAAGTTTTCATAAAGAGTGTTTGTAATCATTCGAAAGTTTGATTCTCGAACCATCGTCCACATAGCCGGTGTGTTAAAAGACCCGTATATAACGCTGAAAAATTTTAAACGAGATTAAGTTTTACATGCGCATATTTCTCAACGGACAGAGCTTTTCTTGAGTGCAAAATTTACTAATTTCAACGCAGTGCTTATATCTTGAGAAGACTGTTTTCCTGCAACGCAGCAAGTAAATTGAGATTGGTTCACATGGCGACTAGGTGGTCTTTGGCCAATTCACCGACTGCTGAGTGGGGCAGCAAGGTGGGATATTGAATTTTTGGTTATATGAACGTGTAGAGAAAATCTCACAATACGTGAATGCCTTCAAGTAATTGTTGGACGCAGCTAGGACATTCTGATCTCCTAAAATCCATCAAAGTTACAACAGAGACGTTTGATATATCCGTAATCATGGCAAAATTGGAGCATTCAAAGTCTTTTCGCAGCAGAGTCATACACTTTATGCGTAATTTCTCTCCAAACGCAAAAAAATTTTTAAATGAATAACTAACATCATACTAGCATAAGATCGGTCGGGAATCGATCGATAAATTCGAAGTCTCCATTGCACCCCAATGCCGCCTCACCCAGCGACCGGTGAATTGGCCAATGAGCACCTGCTCGAGCATGCTAATTTAATCTCAGTTAACCTGCTACTCTGTACAGAAGCGAACTATCCAGAAAATTAGCACAGTGTTGGAATTACTAAAACTTACGCTATCGAATGATCAATGCGAGTTTAGAGAAAGAGCTATGACCGGTGAGAAATATGCGCGTGAGAAACATAGTCTTGTTTTGAACTTTTCAGCGCGTAGAAGAGTTTTTTGAGACATCGATTACGTGGACGAATGGTTCGAGAGTTCAGCTTTTGAATGACTACTAACATTTTTCTATGAAATACTTATGTCGAAAGCAGAGGATAGCCCTGCAAATTTGTGCTACCATACGCAAATAAACGGGATAAGGTAATGGTTAATTGGATCTGCAAGAAACCACTCTGTCCCTCAGTTCCACTGATAATTAAAATGTGCAAGCGCATAAGTACATTGAGACTGGTTATACTTTCAGAGATGAGCACGGCGCATTAACCTAAGGCCAACGTTTGCGTGTATAGGACTGTATAAAGAAAATTATTTTGAAAGAGTGGTAGCAGGACGGTAGCCTCATCGGAATTGTGGCAACAGCCGCCTGCCGTATGAATGAAACGCAGGCTCGACTGGCGCGTGGGTCGAAAATTTCACATACCACTCAGCATCTTTGGATGGATTCCAGAGTGACTTCGAATCCCTTAGTGTACAGAGTATCACATTCTGATTTCTGAAAGACATATGGTATAGTTCACTTTCAAGATATATTGGTGGTAACTGATTATAGCAATTGGCCGCTACGCTGAGGGCGAATCTCCTTGATTAATTAGGATTTTTTCTCTGTATTGGAAAAATTTTTTAGATTTCTCTCAATCTTCTGATGCCCATGTTTTACTATAAACCGTCTCAAGTTTCCAAGTATAAAATAACTTTTGTATAGAAAAAAAGGCGTTCCTTTACTACGCAATCATATTGTTCTTGGGATGCAGTCGATTGTTACAAATTGTAAAAGGGATATGACGAAATAAATCATGAATCTTTGCAATGTTTCCATCATAAGTAGTATTCAAGAGTCAGCATAATGACTGAAAATCAAAAACAATGATCCATTAAGTGAAAACAAAAACAATAATAATTTGATAAATTGTGCTTGAAATGTCGTTTCTGTTGTTCTACTCTTAAGTTTGGATAAAAATATAGCTGGTCGACACAATTTTCTGAGTAATCAGGGACGGAAGCTAAAGATCAAGAAAACAGTTTAGATTGAGTGTTTTGAACACCCTGACAAATTCAAAACAACGTGCTAAAACCATCTATTGAACAAAACTAGAATTCCCCAAATTAACAATTTGAAAATATTAATTTCGTACCTGCTTGGACGAAAAAAAATCTTGAAACGACGTATCTGGTGATCTGCTCTAGAGAGGATAATTATGTTCGTTTACTCAGTGCCTCTTTTAGTTGACTTGAGAAAGTTATTATAATAAGTATATTTTTTCTTTTTAGAAAACAATCAGTCATTACAGTTGTGGTCTAATTCTTACATAGTTAACACGGCCCAAGCACAGCTATTACGATGTTATTTCAGAGAAAATCACCACAAAAAAATGTCTCGGTTATACAGTGTTTGACTGAGTGAATTGCGGGTTATTTTGACTTTTCCAGGCTTTGAGTGAAAGCAACAAATTGTCAGCCTTTACTATTTTCTTTATTTTACTGCAAACAACCAAAAAAGTTGACAAGCTCATATCATCTCAGCGAGAAAAAAATGTAACGATCGAATCACACTTCAATTGGAACACTGTTAGACCACAATATCGCATTGTAATTCTGTTGAAGCAAATAATTGAAAAAGTACCAACCTTGCAAGTGTACTTGTTTGGTATGCGACACTGGCCAGAGACTGTAACGCGAACTGCTTCGTTTCCTCGAATTCCGTATTTCGATCTTAAAAAAAAAACAACGATAAATCCGTGAAGACTATAACTCTTTAGATTGATACTATAAACCAATCAGCGAAAGCTTCATTCACTACAAAGCCAACGATTTTTTCTCTAAGGGCTCAATTCGTTGTGAAAAGGATATCGGCCTGATAAAATTAGAGCACTCTTATAAATGCGTCCGTACTACAAAAAAGGGCATTTAAGGAAGGAAGGAATTTGAAACAGTGAAATTCGACTTTGTGATATATGATACGTCAAAAGCCGCCCACGCAGCCCACTTAATAAGCAAACTTTTTCAATTTCCCAAGGAAAAAACATCCACAGCCATCGCTTACTGATCGAAAGCGCGCTTAGAGCCATGTCACGATCTATCGCAGTTCGTTCAAAATCACCAAAAAAACGGTCTCTTTACCACAAGAGCATTGGCTAAGAAGAAGTGCACTGCCCACTGACGAGGCTGTCAAGGCCGAAACATGTGTATTGGGCTCAACAAGCTGCTTATAAAAGACCACAGGCACGGCTCACAAATTAGCTATCAGGCATATTAAAATTCAAGCACAGTCTAAAGAAAACACTTGAAACGAAAGATACAATTTATTCCAACAAAGATTGTGGACATCCTGATCTTTCCAAGCTCTAAAAAAGAGACTGTTGAAACGTCAGCTGTTCGAATAAATATCGTTATAAATCCTCGTGTCTGGTTGAAGAAAATGAGAAATCACTAAAGGATTCCGCGGTTAATACATAGTCGGCTATAAGAATCGCTTCAAAAAAATGCTTTACTCAAGATACTTCATTGATTCGTCTTCACAGTGTTCTCTTTTCACTGTGCGCATCCCAGCACTTCTAAAATTCAATTCCTTTTTCGTTTTCTTCTTAAATGTCAAAAATACTGATTGAGCGAGTCTCCTCTCAATCTCGAGGATAGCCTGGTTGGGGCGCACCATAGGGCGTTCGATCCTGCTTTTCGGAAAGTGGTGGGGATATCGCGCGCGCCGCGACAAGCCTCGCAACTACTTTGCCATGGAGCTCCGTTCCATAAAATAATTTGTAAGAAACCTAGCCGAATAGTACATCCAAATTCGGGCTACGAAAGCAGAACTAATGGAATAAAAGCTGCAGGCCTCTTCCTAATCAAAAACTCGCAATAAAAAGTGTCAAAAGTGATACGATCGAATGTCTCAGCGCAAAACTCAGAAGTATGTCGAAAAACAAAAAGAATCTCTTATTTAAGGAATAAAAGAGAAGGCTCTGATGTACTCCCGGAAGCACTGAGGTGGCTGGCCTTACAGTAGATGGCGACATTCTCAAAATTTACATGGCTTGTCCCCAAATTCGCTCGATGCTCGGAAATACGAGACTCGATCAGAGTGCTGCGATCGTTGCCCGCCATTCCGCCTCCATTCTCATCCAACATCATTCTAAGCGAGACCGTCAAATTCGGAAATAAAGAAAGACCGACTCAAAAACAGATAAATCATCAAAATATGACTGAATCATTGCGATCCTAGTCAATGTCAACTTTGTTTTGTGCGCACGAAAACTGAGATTTGACAAAGTGCTCTGATAGTACCGTTCTTGAAAAAACTCCAGATGTAATATTCCCTGCAAGTCAGCATTGGTGACCTCCACGCTAAGTTTCCTCGGGCGTGCATTTGAGCTGTCGCACAATTGATTTCACGGATGAAATTGAACGAACTGTTCGAATTAATGGTGATAATCGACCTTATGCAGAATAAAAGCCCGTCAGCGGAAGAATGTTTCTGGCAATGTGGATTTGCGAACGCTACAGGGTGAAAGATACTTAGAAAACCAACTACAACGCTCAACAAAGCTTTTCTGCTCAATTAATAAAGATATCGATCATTTTTGTACAATGCAATTGGTTGCCTTATCCTACACGATAATGGAGGCCATAAAAAACAGTGGTTCTTTGATATTCTCAGTTTACAATGAGGGAAAGTCTCAAGCTATTGTGGGTTAGCAGGAGAGCACTGATGCCGGATAAGTCTGATATCCGTTTGTTCACCCTAAAGGGAATGGATAGTGGGAAATCGGTGAGAAAAACTTGGTTAGCGGTAGGTCGGTTTTCACTAAAAACAATGGCCTCATATCATTTTTACAATGATAGTTTGTGGGAACGAAAAAAATTATTCATTGCTATCAAGTTCAACTCACAGTTGCTCCGTATAAAAAACGTCAATGTCGACATTCAGTATTTCGCTATTACTAAGTTCCACATTGTAGAACCACACACTAACGCCCTTCTACGTCGTTAGGGACAACAAACAACAACAACAACAGCAACAGCAACATGAAGTTCAAACATTAAGGCATTAATATGTGAGGGAAGATGTTTTTCTACAGTTGTTGATACTCACTGGCCTTGTGTTTTGCTTAGTAACCTTTTTTTTTCAATTCGAATTATGGAGTGGCCACGAGACAATCCACAGACAAGTCCACGAGAACTCTGACACTGTGCTTTGGAAATGATGACGGTCTGTCGGGTGGGTTCCACTCACTTCAGCGAGAAATTGCTTTCCGTGCAAAAGCTTCTAGGAGAGATGAATTACTCAGTTTAGCTAGAAATTTTCGTGGGTCAGTAAGATGGTGATGACGACATATCACTCGAGTTTTTACGTCTAGATGCTATGGAAACGACATGGAGAGAAACCGATTCGACAAGTATGATCGGCTTTGATTTGGGTAGGTGCTTTTCACATTTTCAATAGGTTGAGCAGCTTTGGTTCTTAATAAAATTTCCGTGGTGAAATTGCATGAGTTCGGTGTCGTTCAATTGCGCATTTTCTTGCTTTCATCTTGGCAAATAATTTGCCTATGCTTGCTTTAAGATGGAGCTGTCTTGGGAAGAAATTCGCTTGTTACTCATGCACGAATAGCTTCTAGGGGAAATTGGTAGTGAGCGGCGCGCAAAACTGATGGAGCCTAGGACGATTATAAGGTTGAAACGGACGGATAGGAGTTAGCGAAGTTTGAAGCTGAAAACGACAGTTTGGACGATGAATTGCGCTCGAGCCGTATGCAGGAAGCTCAACTGATTTGCGCGCCGCTTCACTATCATTTTCGTCTGCAGACTATTCCTTCAAAAGAATTTGCTCTCAGACTGCTCCATCATAGAGTAAGCATAAGAAAGTTGCTTACCAAAATGTTGGCAAGAAAATGCGTAATCATATGATATCAAAGTCATGCACTTTTGATCACTTTTAGTTAATGAATTTTGATGTTTATTGCGTACCAAAACTTGTTGAATGACCTCGTAGTTTAGTAACCCATTTCCTTGCACGCCTAATCAAATAGCGTAAGACATTCGCTTTAGACTTCTGAATTACCAATTGTAATGTCTGAGACATTCGAGATCGTGGAAAGTGATTCGAAGGCAGCCTCTTCCTGGAAGAGTTATTTCAAGTTAGCATCTCAATGCTCATTTTCACCCAACTCGATAGAAACAATTAGATTAAGAATTATGGAGGAAGGCGAATGTCCCATTTCTTGTGTAATTCGATGCTGACCATTGAAGGATCAAAGGAATCGGCGGTGATCGGTCTCTGAAGGATGCACCATTCATGCGCATTTGGTTTTTGACTTCGTTTGAGGTGGTGAAAATCTGGCCTCTACAGTGACACGAGGCGGCCTATCGCTATATCGAGTCAGTGCTACTTGTCCTCTCGACAGGTCTCGTAGCAGTTTACCAACCTCGAAAGGATAAATGGCTTGATGAGTCACAAGCGCGAAATTGAACCATCGAAATTGTGTGAGGCGCACGGCATCTCCAATCACTGCGCTACGTGTGCTCTTAGTAGCCATTAATTCAGAAATATTCGACGCTAGTATGCCCATTCCTTATCGAGGTAGATAGAAAACATTAGATTACCTTATTCATTCATATCGTTTTTGAATATGGAGAACTTAAAGAGCTTTTTTTTCTACTTTTTCCCCAGAGCTCGGATACTTAACAATGATCTGATTGTACAGCTAAATGAGATGATTGCTATCGAATTAAGAAGGCCTTGAGGTGCATTAGGTTTTTTTCGTATCTTTAAGACTAAGAGTTCCAGTCACACAGGAGATCACACAGTTTGTTGATTTCATTTTTCCTGTATCCTTAATTTTCGTGGAATCTGGAATCTATAGCTCAGTTTGCGATTATACAGTTCGTAATCACTTCAAATGTGTTTACGTCTTCTTCACGGAGGCCTGTGCTGGTACGTTGCTCTTCGAAATGTTTCTAAGTGCCGCTGCTCGATATACTAAAACATCGAAGGTGATCAACATCGCCTTCATTTCATACGAAAGTCGGGTCGGTTTGAGAAAGTTTAGAAAATCGTTAGAGATTGAGACCGTGAGTGGCGCAGTGGGCAGAAATGTTCTGCGACATACACGTGATCAGTCAAGTAAACTGATGGTCGGCGGTTCGATCCGGCGCCTGCAAGAGTCTCGTAGTCTTCCATTCTTCCGGGGTCCATGAGATGTTGCCAGATTTGCTGGAGGGTAGCAGTACCTAGCTCATACATCAGTAGGCCACCGCGAGTTCTTGCAAAGACGAAATTTGCACTCAGCCGCCCCGTGCCACGCTAGATGAAGACGAATGCATGGCTCATCCCTCAAGGTACGATCAGCACTTGGAGCTTCATCGTTTTTCAGCTTTACTAGAAATTATATTTCTGTTTTTACTCTACTTTACTGACACGGTCTCACCATCTACTGTGCGAATCCTAGTTTTTCCTGCTTCAAGTAGTTTCGTCGCATTTAACATCTAGAAATTTCTTCGAACATTCTACATGTTGCTTCGGGTGCTGCATAAGAAGTCTGACTTCTTCATGAATGTCATAGATACTGGTAGAGAACATTGTCCTTGCAATCCTAAAGTTAGCCGAGCTAGGGCGCGTTTCCTGAGACGTTTAGTAACATGAATTCGCTTGGCTAGTCTTGCATACGGCAGCAAAATACGGAAGTACTCGGCGTTTTATAGCTTCGCATTTTCCTGAAATAAGAAGTCAAAAGCTCACAACTGTTGCTTGCATTCGATGACTAAACGTAAAATGCGAATTTTCGCGTTTAAAATAGTGTTGAAATTATTTTAAGTACTGGTATCATACTTGTCTCATTAATGCAAGTAATCCTGAACTACATTAGACAGCCTTCTGATCAAAATTTCTAGTGGAATAGAGGATAGAGGACAAAGCTCTTGTCTTTAAGCAATGCACTTGACTTCATCCAGCATGTTGAGGTGACTGATTCATGCCTGGACTAAATGACTCGTGCAGCATATGATGGTCACGTATTAGTGCTGCTATCTCTGTGATAGACGTGCTTGATAGATGGGTCGTTCTTCAAAGTCGCTACGAATTGCAATAATCGTTATTTCGAGATATGTTTTAATGTTCTCTCTGTTAAACGGTGATAAGTGATGAAACGACCCACTTCGTCAGTGGAGCACTTTTAATAAGAGCGTTAGTAATCATTCGAAAGCTTGAATCTCTGTCTAGTGCGCTAGGTGGCCATTTTTGAGAAAGTCTTCCTTTAACGCTCTAGTAGAAAGAAAATATTTGTGTTCCACTTGATTAGAGAAATTTTTCCTACTTCAAAAGAGACTCGAAATAGAACGTATAGCCCTGATACCAAAATATTTCCTCTACACAGATTCATGTGCTTTTCATGCTTGAAGAGATGGTGGAAGCAAGAGCCCCGTGTAAAACACAAATTTCTACTGAATGCTGCATCGTCATAAAAGGGTGTTTTTAAAAAAAGAAGCGCGTAGCGCCGAAGCCAGAGATTTAAGCTTTTGAATGATTGCTAATACTCTTTTGGAAGTTTTTATCGCGCATAAACGGTCGTTTCTTCATATGTGGCCAGATAAGAGACAGATTTAGTCTTCACCCAAAGCTTACGCAGTGCTGATGTAAGTATTCCTTACCATCCCAGTATTTTTTTACTTATTTTAGAATCATTCTGTTGACTATTTTTATCCACCTTTGAGAGACTATCCCTGTAAGACAGTCCCGTTCTAGCGAGGTGATTACATCAGCTTAACCGCTCGCCAATACTCAGTAGTGCTACTTGTCCTAAATTTAGTTTCAACTTTTCTTCTGCAATATGATCTCATTGCACTTCTTTATAAAGGATTTATTTTCGTCAACGTTTGCTGACGCTAGTGGAGATTCATGATTCCATCAATTTTAGAGCCAAAGCCTAAGTCTAAGCGTGTTCTCGTGATTTTTGATTTGAAGAAGTCAGTTAAAAAGAACACGCCGAAAATTGTTGGAATCACAACTGTCCACAGGAGACCGTTTGCTGTGTTTACAATCTTCAGTCAATCAGTAAAATGAGGTCGAATAAAAAGGACACTTGATGTGGCCTTCTCTCAGAGTTATTGATTATCAATTGCATAGCTTACGGTTGTTAAGCGGTATATGTAAAACAATGCCTTTTTATCGACTGTTTTGCGCCCTTGCTTAAAAATTCGGCAAAGTGTGCTAGAATATTTCAAGCCCTCCAACCAATATCCATAGTCAACTACTTTGAGAAAACCTCACATCATATGATATTTTCGCTTGACATCTTTGGCAGCGTTACCATTAGTTGTAGGAGTGAACCGAAAAGCATATGCTATTGATGGAGCATGTAAGTAAAGCCTTGATCTACGCATAGCACTCGAATTTGCGTACAGACCTCGTGAAAGGCTAAAAATATTGTACCAAATTATATTTCGCATAAGTTGCTTTCTTAAGCGCGTGTGGACGCAGTGGTTAGAGGTGCTCTGTGGCACGCACGCAGTCCACCAATCATTAGTAGATGACTCGGTTCCGCATCCAAGGCTTAAAAAGTCTAACTTCTCTCAGGGCTAGCAAAATGGTACAGGACCTGCCTGCGAGTTGTCTAGCAGTGTATCTCATCCTCGTTTGAAACCAGCACATAGCCTAAAGTCAAGGTCATGAATTCGGAACTTTATTGATGTCGCAATCGTGAGTTCGATACTGTTGTGACGTACAGTAATTACATCCTAAAATGAACATTAATTATTTTTTGACGACCCGTTCTCAAATCTTGCTGTGCGATTCCGAGAACTTTAGCACTCGATTCGCCTTCTCGCGTGTATCCTCCATAAAGTTTTGGAGCATTTTTCTTGTTGTATCGGTTGTTGCTTGAAGATTCCCTCTTCTTAATAATGAAGTGGAGTATTGGACGGACAAATCTCCTTCGTCCCGGTTAAATCCTAGTTAGGGCGTTCCGTAAGGCGTTTTCTGATTCATTACAAGAGAATCTTGGGAAGGGATCAAACTGACTCCTTGCTTTCTCGTAGCTCCTTGCGTGTTTAATCACTTTGATATCACCCACCCACCCCCCCCCCCCCCCCCCCACCCCTCCCCCACCACACTTCCTCCCCTCCTAACGATTACTTTGATTATTGAAATAACCACTTCTGATGATTACAAATTTGTAGCACCTCTGCTTAGGTTTGGAGGAAATAGTACAGCTCCGAACGAAAACTTAGTTGAAAGGAAAATCCCGTTCATCTCCCACTCTTTTCAAATGAGATTAGTACAGCTATAAAACGCGGTTTGAAAAGGGCGGGTTTGGAGCAATCGGTGGCTCTTATTGAGATACCACCGCATACTCTAAATCGCCAACTAGTTCGCCACCGCTTATATGACCGTCTCTGTATAATGAAAGATTTTAAAGTATGTCCTAACGGCAGAGACGGTGATTGCATGAGCGTAGGTACAGTCTACCTAATCTCTTGCAAAGCGTGAAGCGATAAATACATTGGCGAAACGGGTAGGCCGCTCTATGCCCGCATAGAAGATCACCTAGCTGACAAGCGTCATAATAGACGGAACACCCCGCTAGGGATGCATAGAGAACAGAAATACGACGGAGCAGATTTTGAGATTGAAGTCACCATCCTTGCCACGAACAAAAAACATCAGCGCCAAAACTTCATGTAGCACTTTGGATTAATACCACCAATCCAACTATGAACCGCAGGAGGAATGCCTCGTTGTCACACGTGATTTCAGTCAGTATATAAGACTGTAATTTTGATAGATAAGGTGCATTACGAGCCTATGTGATCTCCTTCCGGTGGTCTCCACTTGAATCATTCGGTGGAACATATATAAAAAAGGTCAGTATGTTGAGAGTTGATTTTGTGCTTGATTCGATTGGAATCTAGGTCTGATGATTTTTTCTAAGGGAGTATTGGAGGTGTTTGGCTTATAGGACTGCGGACAATTTGACATTTCCAGGCTCTGAAGAAGGCTAACTGCCGAAATGTCAGCTGTCAAATAAAGTTTATAGCAACATCTCGTGTTTGGCTTATAGAAGAATATGAGAATTTAATTATTGGGTTATTTTTTCTTACTGTAAGATTTATCATCTCTGTGATGAACAGACAAGCTCTGGTTTTTCAGTGCCTGGGCTGCAACATGTTAACAATCTTCCACCAGTGGTGAGGTCATTGAGGTAATGCGCAGACTCGCCTTGATGAAATTTTCGATGAATCTAAAAACAAGCACAAGGTGGCAACAGGGTTAGATAGGATAATTAGTGTCAATTCGTTTCCATGCTCATTCTCAATTTCCGTAGAATGTCCCTTTTAAAAGAGCGCCTATGGCGCAGTGGGAAGAGGTGCTATGCGACGCAGGTGATCGGTCAATCTGTGGTCAACGGTCTGACCCCTCGTCAATCTTATACATCGTTAGGCCACCGTGAGTCATTGTAAAGGCCAAATATGCATTCAGTCACCCTGCGATGCTACGAATGATGTCGAATGCATGGCGCATTCCTCAGTGATTGATCTGCGCCTTCATCCTTATTATCTGTCCCAGACTGCATAAAGGATAAAGGGTAGAACTTCTGTTTTTATTAATCTCTGAGGGATACGCCATGCTTTAACTTTCAATTCTTAACTTTGTTGGAGGTAATTGAAAGCATATCTGCCCTTTACAGTGGATCACGTTGGCCTACTGCTGTATCGAATCAGTGCCGCATATCTCTCAGAGAAGTCTGGTACCAATTTACCGAACCTCTGCGAATGCATTGCTGGGTGGGCCAAGCGCACGATCGAACCATCCGCCTTGTGTGCGATGCAGAGCACTTCTGACCACTGCGCCACATTCGCTCCTCAGTTTACATCTGAGTTGCGTATTTTACACAAACTACTGTAGAATTTTACTTGGAGACGCCTTGGGCTCTTGAATGAAATAGATCGCACAATCTTAGCGGCAGTTTGGATAGTTTCAAAAGAGAGGGAGCAGTCCCGTGTTTCCATTTTTTATTTTGCTCTTCATCTGATTTTTCAAGTAAATGTTATACCACGAATTTGTGTGTTTTTCGTATTCTTCATTTCGAACTTTCTCTCGCCTTCGTTTTTCAACACCTTTCAAACATAACCTCGCCTGTGTAGGGTTAAAAAAAATAGACTATGTAGCAAAGGTGCCTCGGCGTGGACAGGTGTACCGGTTGCACAAATTAAAACAAGGTTTGTTTCAGCATCATAATTTTCTTCAGTATTCCTTCATTCCATGAAATATTGATGCTATTCACCAAACGAAGGCATGATGGGAATTTTCTTCCCATGCTTATGCCTTTTTGTTCCAGCCAGGTGACCTGAATATCCATTCGAGTGCAGCAATGAACGTTTTGGTGGTATAGTGTGTGGTGTGGCGAAAAGCCGATGAAAGACCCCTTTTTGTGGTGCAGCCTAGATAGCAGTCAGCTGAAATTGGTATTATAGGACTAATCTAAACCATAGTCGAGCAACTCTCATAGCACTGTATTCGCCTCGACGCTGTCAGTCCCATAGCCAATAAAGACTACAAGAGCAGTAATCCCCAATACTCCAATGATCTGTGACACACTTGGGATGTGGCCTATGCTGCAAATCTGCAGGAATACTGGTCGCTTAACTGGCTTTGTCTCATCTGAGATCTTCGATATGCTCAAAAAGATGATCTTTGTGAAAAACTTGTAGAGATAGTTACTTAACGTAATGGACTATGGCTAGAAAAATTTATTCTGCCACCGTCTTAGGCAGGGTAACTGTTCAATATGTTTCCTACTCACCGTGTTTAGTTTTTTTTTTTGAGTGTATGAGGCCACGTGTCTTGCGCAAAGAACATATAAAATGTAGCTTCTAATCTAAGGCTCCTGATGATATTATCATAGCCTGTAACTGTATCTTGCACCTGTTTCTATTCGCCACTCCAGCTTTAAAAGCTAGAATTTCAGGTGATTCTGAGCAGTGTGGAATACTCACCATTCGATAGTATAAATTCAGCCACTTCTGATGATGTATTTGGCTTTTCAAAAAGATTTTTTGCTGAGCTGTGGTAACAAACAGAATATTAGGTTTCACGCATTGCAACAATAGCGCCAAGCTACCACGCATCGCCGGTATGTGGATGGGACTCGCAACATTGGTACCAAGCCAAAGAGCCATTTCAGCATTCACGACATTGAGTAAGTCATTGCACGTCAACTGTCTTTCAGCTGCCTTTTACTTCTCATAGAGTCAACACAAACATAAGCATTTTTGCCTTTTCAGCCACCGAAAAAGAAGCCATCGTCCTCTTACAAAACACGACGTATTACAATCTAAGCATCTGTGAAAGAAAGGACATCAAATATAGCTTCAGTTCTGTTTAAAATGTGTCTGGCGGTGTTACGAAAATGGGTGCCGCGAAAGGGTCAATATTAAAGTCGAAAATTGTTTCAAAAACACTCGTCTTACCCTCCTCACTGCTCCTCGTTTCTTCCACAGCTGGATTGAAGAGTGAACATCAATTAAATAATGCAAGAAAAATTTTGACATCAACCACAGCACAGTAATGGAGTGGAAAAACTATTTATTCAAATCACTCTTGGATGCAATCAAAATTTTCTGGACTCCTGCATATTTTAATCCTTATTCTGAAAATGTTTTTATCTGACCGCTCCTACTGTTGGTATGAATATTCAAACATATCTTTCGATGTAGAATGATGTGCAAAACTTCCGCCTCACGCGGTACTTGAACCCACATCTCACTTTATCTAGGAGCGCGGGTTCTAACCCGATGCACTACTGACGCCCGTTGTGCACATCACTCTTACTACGCTACGGCGCATCTACCTGTCAGCAGCAACCATCAACGGCCTGGCTCGGGTAGTCCAGTATCGACATTGACTCAGTCACTCTAGCAGATATTGGGTATTGATGATCATATAGAAATTAATCTACATCATTGAGTATATCCGTAACATCATGTCTCTGGCCTGTTAGTCTGTGTTCCTCGTGCTCAGTCTCAGTTTTTCTTCAGGAGTGCTAGTCTCCTCCCGTGTTAACGAGGATTCCTTAGCTCAGTGTGGGACATGAGCATATGCAAAACCGTGCTACGAGAGCTCAAATTTGATAGAAATTTTTGTTCATTCAAATTTGACAAATTCGACTCAAAAACACAGTATAAATCGGTTCTATTCTATGAAGACATCAGGTATGGTGCTACCTAAACACTTTGGTGCGTGGAGTTCGAGTGTTTTTTTTAATCCTTTCAGTTGTCCTATGAATTTAGCAGCATCCATTAAATTTGGAACTGCTGAAATGAGAACCCTCTTTAATATTCTTTTAACATAGGTAATGATTATTTTCGCATAAATTCAAGTCATTTAATATATCTTAAAGTTTTTTCTGCTCTTCTAACAGAATCATTAACGTAGACAAACCGTCAGCTTCACTAAATGGCGCATTTGCTTTTACGCATTGAAGCCGCTCGACATATATAATTTTTGAAATATGTGTGAGACTCAATTAAAGATTCCGTTAGATAAAAGGGACTACACCGAAATGACAGTTGAGAATGCGATAGAATCTGAATCTAAGAAGTGACATCGATTTTTGTATTGCATTTCGGACATATCATTTTTCATATTAAGCTTCCATTTGAAAGCGCCCATTTTTCTATTTAGGACGTCGTCTTGCTTCTTCTGAATGACGATTAGTTGTACATGGTAATGTTTCAGCTAGTGTGTGTAGACGATTTTTGTCGACTTGCTGTTGTAGATTGTCGACTGTTTGACGGCGATCAGTGATGGTTCACCACCATCAACCCTTGACTATTTTGTATTTTGGTGTCATCATCGCTACTTATTCTATAATGACAGCGTGTGTTCAGGAAACTTCATAGATGCGAGCCCTAATTGGAGGTTACGGGAATAGCCACTATGACACTAACAGACGTCGAATTGTTTCCGGAAATTCATTTTTGGTGCCCCAAAAACTTTTCTTGGGTTTCTTGTATTCGACAAATAGCTTATCCAACATAATGCCTGAGGATGGCGTTGTCCAAAGGAGGGGGGGAGGTGTTTCTCTCACCAATTTCTCAGACAACTACTCATTTCCAAAGAAAGATTATTGCTGCTGAAGACGGTGGGCGACTCCAAAAATATGGTGTGTGTAGAAGCTCAGAAATGCTACTGTCTCCCTGGTCGCTACCGCTTACAATAACCAGCACTGTCCTTGACAATTAACGAGCCGTGTTTTTTTCCAATCGTTACGATGATTTCTACTACGAAATCGCTTATTATTTTCTTTTACGATACACACTACTTTTCGACAAACGAAGGAGTTGATGGACTATGAGCATAAGCTGCTGGAAGGACTTTGATCTATAGCTTTATGGTTACTAATTACATGTATATGCTATTAACAATATAGTGCTGCAATTCATCAGAAAAAGACAGTACCGTAAAAATCTGGAAGTGTTCCAACACAGACATTGTTCATTTTAGCATTTTCTTATGTAACTATCCGTTCCAAGCGATCGCACTCCCTCCATCATGTGTATTTTAATTTGGCTGTTTTATGTTTTCACGTTCTTTTTAGTAAACCGATCAAAATACTTTTGTCTCCAACCGATTTCCTTGTATTAATCTTCTCATAGGTCTTCGATCATTTTGCGCCTTTTTTCTACTGAGGAATTAGTCATCTCCATGAATGTCGTAAAATGCGCTTTTCACTAAACAAAATTCATTCCGAAATTATTCCCCATTTGCAAAAATGGAAGACACCAATCTACCGATTGTACAGGAATAGAATATGATAACTAGCTTTTGCAAACGCGCCTATAATATGACGCATCAGTCGACTAAATATAAAGCGTGCTAGGATTTTTTACCACTGACCACTGGCATGCGTGGCTCAAAAAGTGATTATCAGGCATATTAAAAATTTGAGCTGTGATCTCAAGAAAACACTCGAAACGAAAGATATCATTTATCGAATAGACAAGCCAATAGCAGTCGAGTGTACAACGCTCTATGTTCGGTGAGAAATTCACTGGACATATAGTGTAACACGTTCGTCGTCGCTAACTCTTAGTGTGGGGACTGGAGCACCCACACAGGATTGGCAAAAGGCCAGAAAGAGCAACTGCCTGACTGACGAGATCGCAAGATCGAAGCACGTGTATCGGGCTCTATAAGTCAGCCCTCTTTGATAGACCACTGGCATGCGTAGCTCAAAAAATAATTATCACGCATATATCAAATCAAAATTAGGCCAAGAAGTCAATCGCTCCATATATTTCTGCAATGACATTTCCTCAGGGAAGTGACAGCAATAAACAAGTCTAGTTGTCTGCTTGATACTAAATATTTTTCTTGTGAATGAAGATCGATTCACAGATTTTAACATCTTTTGAGTTTATTGCCAGGGCACTTGTCTCAAATGAAGGACCATCACATCAGTTACTAGAGAAGAACGCTGTTACACGTGGAGACCACTTACTGCAACGTTGAATCAGGAGCTCCATTTCTTTATCTCATAGGACGACTAGATATTATGCCGTTGAGAAATACAGATGGGAAAAAATTGTTCAAATATTGAGACTGTATCGTACTGGCAATATCCTGAAGACTATGTTGATAACTTTCAGATCTCCCTTGTTGAAAGATATCCGGCCTATCTATAAGGCTACTTGACTCGTCTCGTATTAGTGAATCAGATCTATTACATTCACTACATGAGACTTCCTTAGATATCATACTGAAGTACTAGAACAGATGGTGACATGCCCACAGATGTCATTTCTTCTCAAAGATTCATTCTGGTGCACAGTTGTGTATTCTCAGACTTGTTGTACTTATTATAAGCAATTGGTAACCTATCCAACGTGTCGTGGCGGTCGTTGTGCATGAGAAGACATCTTATTGATAATTTTTCACTTATTTTCTCATTTTCGGTGAAACACTATTGTCGTTAAAAGAGCGCATTCAATAATGAGCGGAGAAATGGTTGTCTACACGAATTGGTATCGCATGTTGTGTACAGCATCATTTCTAACATGTAATTCGTTATATTTAGCTGAGTGACTAGATGCGTCATATTATGGGCGCGTTTGCAAAAGCTAGTTATGATAATCAATTTCTATACAATAGGTAGATTAGTGCCCCTCAATTTTACAAATGAGTATTACCTCCAGAATGATTTTTTGTTCAATGAAAACCACATTTTACGGCAATTATGAAGATGACTAATTCCTCTAACAGCTGTAGAAAAAATGCGCAAAATGATCGAAGACCTATGAGAAGAGGAATCCAAGGAAATCAGTTGGTAACAAAAAAAAATATTTCGATCGGTATACTAAAATGAACGTTAAAATATAAAACAGCCAAGCTAAAATACACATGATGGAGAAAGTGCGATCGTTCGGAACGGATAGATATAAAAGAAGATACTGAAATGAATATCGTTTATGTTAACACTTCCATACTTTAACGGCAATGTCTTTGTCCGATGAATTGCAGTACTATATTGTAATAGCACATGTATGACATTAATAACCATAAAGCTATAGACCAAATTCCTTCCAGCAGTTCCGTCGTGATCATAATCCTTCAACTCCTTCATTTGTCGGGAAGTAGTGGGTATTGTACGAGAAATTAATAAGCGATTCGTAATAGAAGTAGTCATCGTCACGATTGAAAGTAAAAAAAAAAACGGTGCATTAATTGTCAAGGACAGTGCTGGTCACTGTAAGCGATAATAGCCATGGGGACAGTTGCATTTTTGAGCTTCTACACAGGCCATATTCTTCGAGTCGCACACCGTCTTTAATAGCAATAATCCTCTTTGGAAATGAGTAGTTGACTGAGAAATTGGTAATAGAAACACCGTTCCTCCATTGTACAACGCCCTCCACAGAAATTATGTTGGATAAGCTCTTCGTCGAATATGAGAAATCCAGGAAAAGTTTTGGCGCACCAAAATGAATTTCCGGAAACAATTCGACGTCTGTTAGTGTCATAGTGGCTATTCCCGTAACTCCGTTAGGGCCTTTATAGGCGCCATTCGTAACGAGAATTTGGGTATAGTGTTCACATCCCGTGGGATCGATATGGTAACGCATTACTTCAACATACTGGAAGATGGGAAAAGTCAGTTGTGCGAAATATCTGTTCAATAGATGCATTTTTATGCATAGATTCCATGAAGTCGTGGAAATAATCTATTTGGCATCTAAACAATCAGTGCTATGTTGTTCCACATGCGATAATTATGTCTAATAGGCACTATAACACCTTTTCTACAAGATAAAATCTATTACGCATATTATCTCAAGACAAATCTTGTCTGTACAACTGATAAAAGCTGAAGGACACAAATTGAGTTGTTGCGCCAGCCAAATTTATGGAAGTCATCACAAGATAAAATTGCTTGGAACAGTTACAACATCATGAGATCATAAGTACAAATGGTTGCTTTGAACAAGCAGATGATCTCTCGTTTTTAAAATATGAGAATTTCAAATTAGCTTTTGATTAACAATTAGGGGTAATAGTTTTGGGATAATAGCGTTATGCAGAGACCAATTGAATAACAATACTAAAAAGTTAATTTACAAAGCAAAAGAGGAGAAAAAAAAACAATGGAAAAACGAAAACATTGTCTGCTGACTCACGCTTTATGAAGCGGTTCGGAAGACGAGGCAAAACAGACGATGGAACTGTGTTTTGTCGTTTGAACACTGACGATTTGGGTGTCCTAGTGATTAGAGGAGTCGTGGTTGATGCAGCAATTAGCAGCTGATAAATTAACGAAAGGAATGAACGTATTACTTTTGCCGGCAAAGAAGCTACAATGCTGATAAATATAACAAAAAAGCGAAAATATGCAAAAAAAGTTTTCGAACACGCTGTCACCATATAATAAGTAGCGGTGACGGCACCAAAAGTACAAAATACTCAAGGGTTGATGATGTGAACACATCACTGATCGCCGTCAAACAATCGACATTCTACAACAACAAGTCGACAAAAATCGTCTACCACACTCGCTAAAGCATTACCATGTACAATTAATGTTCATTCAGAAAAAGCGAAACGACATTCTAAATAGAAAAATGAGCGCCTTCAAATGGGAGCTCAAAAAAAAGGATATGTCGGAAACGCATTACAAAAATCGATGTCACTTCTTAGATTCAGATTCTATCGCATTCTCAACTGTCATTCCGGTGTAGTCCCTTTTATCTAACAGAATCTTTCTTTGAGTCTCACACATATTTCAGAATATTATATATGCCGAGCGGGTTTAACGCGTTAAAGCAAACGCGCCATTTAATGCAGCTGACGGTTTGTTTACGTTAACGATTCTGGAAGAAGTGCAGAAAAAAAGCGTCAAGATACATTAAGTGGCTTGAATTTATGCGAAAATAATCATTACTTATGCTAAAAGAATATTAATGAGAATTCTCTTTTCAGCAGTTCCAAATTCAATGCAAGCTGCAAAATTCATAGGACAACTGAAAGGATTAAAAAAACACTCGAACTCCACGCACCAAAGTGTTTAAGTAGCACCATACCTGATGTCTTCATAGAATAGAACCGATTTATACTGTGTTTTTGAGTCGAATTTGTCAAATTTGAATGAACAAAAATTTCTATCAAATTTGAGCTCTCGTAGCACGGTTTTGCATATGCTCATGTCCCACACTGAGCTAAGGAATCCTCGTTAACACGGGAGGAGACTAGCACTCCTGAAGAAAAACTGAGACTGAGCACGAGGAACACAGATAACAGGCCAGAGACATGATGTTACGGACATACTCAATGATGTAGATTAATTTCTATATGATCATCAATACCCAATATCTGCTAGAGTGACTGAGTCAATGTCGATACTGGACTACCCGAGCCAGGCCGTTGATGGTGCTGCTGACAGGTAGATGCGCCGTAGCGTAGTAAGAGTGATGTGCACAACGGGCGTCAGTAGTGCATCGGGTTAGAACCCGCGCTCCTAGATAAAGTGAGATGTGGGTTCAAGTACCGCGTGAGGCGGAAGTTTTGCACATCATTCTACATCGAAAGATATGTTTGAATATTCATACCAACAGTAGAAGCGGTCAGATAAAAACATTTTCAGAATAAGGATTAAAATATGCAGGAGTCCAGAAAATTTTGATTGCATCCAAGAGTGATTTGAATAAATAGTTTTTCCACTCCATTACTGTGCTGTGGTTGATGTCAAAATTTTTCTTGCATTATTTAATTGATGTTCACTCTTCAATCCAGCTGTGGAAGAAACAAGGAGCAGTGAGGAGGGTAAGACGAGTGTTTTTGAAACAATTTTCGACTTTAATATTGACCCTTTCGCGGCACCCATTTTCGTAACACCGCCAGACACATTTTAAACAGAACTGAAGCTATATTTGATGTCCTCTATTTCACAGATGCTTAGATTGTAATACGTCGTGTTTTGTAAGAGGGCGATGGCTTCTTTTTTGGTGGCTGAAAAGGCAAAAATGCTTATGTTTGTGTTGAATCTATGAGAAGTAAAAGGCAGCTGAAAGACAGTTAACGTGCAATGACTTACTCAATGTCGTGAATGCTGAAATGGCTCTTTGGCTTGGTACCAATGTTGCGAGTCCCATCCACATACCGGCGATGCGTGGTAGCTTGGCGCTATTGTTGCAATGCGTGAAACCTAATATTCTGTTTGTTACCACAGCTCAGCAAAAAATCTTTTTGAAAAGCCAAATACATCATCAGAAGTGGCTGAATTTATACTATCGAATGGTGAGTATTCCACACTGCTCAGAATCACTTGAAACTCTAGCTTTTAAAGCTGGAGTGGCGAATAGAAACAGGTGCAAGATACAGTTACAGGCTATGATAATATCATCAGGAGCCTTAGATTAGAAGCTACATTTTATATGTGCTTTGCGCAAGACACGTGGCCTCATACACTCAAAAAAAAAACTAAACACGGTGAGTAGGAAACATATTGAACAGTTACCCTGCCTAAGACGGTGGCAGAATAAATTTTTCTAGCCATAGTCCATTACGTTAAGTAACTATCTCTACAAGTTTTTCACAAAGATCATCTTTTTGAGCATATCGAAGATCTCAGATGAGACAAAGCCAGTTAAGCGACCGTATTCCTGCAGATTTGCAGCATAGGCCACATCCCAAGTGTGTCACAGATCATTGGAGTATTGGGGATTACTGCTCTTGTAGTCTTTATTGGCTATGGGACTGACAGCGTCGAGGCGAATACAGTGCTATGAGAGTTGCTCGACTATGGTTTAGATTAGTCCTATAATACCAATTTCAGCTGACTGCTATCTAGGCTGCACCACAAAAAGGGGTCTTTCATCGGCTTCTCGCCACACCACACACTATACCACCAAAATGTTCATTGCTGCACTCGAATGTATATTCAGTTCACCTGGCTGAAACAAAAAGGCATAAGCATTGGAAGAAAACTCCCACCATGCCTTCGCTTGGTAAATGGCATCGTTATTTCATGGAATGAAAGAATACTGAAGAAAATTATGATGCTGAAACAAACCTTGTGTTATTTTGTGCAACCGGTACACCTGTCCACGCCGAGGCACCTTTGCTACATAGTCTATTTTTTTTACCGTACACAGGCGGGGTTGTGTTCGAAAGTTGTCGAAAAACGAATACGAGAAGACGTTCGAAATGAAGAAAATGAAAAGTACACAAAAATAATTTGAGGAGCGAATTTGGCGCAGTGGTCAGAAGTGCTCTGCATCGCATACAAGGTGGATGGCTCAGTCCTGCGCTCGGCCAACCCAGCAATGCATTCGCCCAGGTTTGGTCAGACTTCTCTGGGAGATAAGCCGCACTGATTCAATACAGCGTAGGCCACCGTGAGCTATTGTAAAGTGCAGATATGCATTCAATCACCTCAACGAAATTAAAAATTGAAGGTCAAAGCATGGCGTATCCCTCAGGGATTAATAAACACCAGGAGTTCTAACCTTTATCCTTTATGCAATCTGGGACAGATAATAAGGATGAAGGCGCAGATCAATCACTGTGGAATGCGCCATGCATTCGACATCATTCGTAGCATCGCAGGGTGACTGAATGCATATTTAGCCTTTGCAATGACTCGCGGTGGCCTAACGATGTATAAGATTAGTGCTGCTATCCTCGCAGACATAGCTGAAACCAATGCACAGATCCCGGAATAATGGAAGGCTTGATGAGCCTTGACGCGGGCTCAGACCATTGACCACAGATTGACCGATCACCTGCGTCGCATAGCACCTCTTCCCACTGCAATATAGGCGCTCTTTCACCAGAGACATTCTACGGAAATTGAGAATAAGCATAAAAACGGAATGACACTTATTTTCCTATCTAACCCTGTTGGCACCTTGTGCTTGTTTTCAGATTCATCGAAAATTTCATCAAGGCGAGTCTGCGTGTCACCTCAATCCCTCACCACTGGTGGAAGATTGTTAACAGTTGCAGCCCAGACATTGAAAAACCAGAGCTTGTCTGTTTATCAGAGAGATGGAAACTCTTACAATAAAGAAAATTACTCAACAATCAAATTAGCGGTTAGGATGGGAAAAAAAGGGGGGGGGGAGGGGGAAGGGGGAAGGGATGATGTCAAGGTGATCAAACACGGAAGCTGCTACGAGAAAGCAAGTAGTCAGTTCGATCCCTTGCCAAGACTCCCCTGTAATGAATCAGATATCGTCTTACGGAACGCCCTAGCTAGGATTTAACCAGGACCAAGGAAGTTTGCCCGACCAATACTCCACTTTATTCACTAAGAAGAGGGAATCTTCAAGCAACAACCGATACAACAAGAAAAATGCTCGAAGACCTTTATAAAGGATTCACGCGAGGAGACGAATCGAGTGCTAAAGTTCTCGGAATGGTACAGCAAAATTTAAGAACGGGTCGTCAGAAAATAGTAATTTCATTATTCATTCAAAGACAATTTAGGTTGTAAGTACTGTACGTCACAACAGTATCGAACTCACGATTGCGACATTAATAAAATCCCGAAATCAGTGTTGACTTTAGGCGATGTGCTGGTTTGTAACGAGGCTGCGATACACTGCTAGACAACTCGCAGGCAGGTCCTATACCTATTTTGCTAGCCCTTATAGAAGTTTGACTTTTTAAGCCTTGGATGCGGAACCGAGTCATCGACTAATGATTGGTGGACTGCGTGCGTGCCACAGAGCACCTCTAACCACTGCGTCCACACGCGCTTAAGAAAGCAACTTATGCGAAATATAATTTGGTACAATATTTTTAGCCTTTCACGAGGTCTGTACGCAAATTCGAGTGCTATGCGTAGATCAAAGCTTTACTTGCATGCTCCATCAATAGCATATGCTTTTCGGTTCACTCCTACAACTAATGGTAACGTTGCCAAAGATGTCAAGTGAAAATATCACATGATGTGAGGTTTTCTCAAAGTAGTTGACTATGGATGTTGGCTGGAGGGCTTGAAATATTCTAGCACACTTTGCCGAATTTTTAAGCAAGGGCGCAAAACAGTCGATAAAAAGGCATTGTTTTACATATACCGCTTAACAACCGTAAGCTATGCAATTGATAATCAATAACTCTGAGAGAAGGCCACATCAAGTGTCCTTTTTATTCGACCACCTTTTACTGATTGACTGAAGATTGTTAATACAGCAAACGGTCTCTTGTGGACAGTTATGATTCCAACAATTTTTGGAGTGTTCTTTTTAACTGATTTCTTCAAATCAGAAATTACGTGAAAACGCTTAGACTTAGGCTTCGGCTCTGAAAATTGAATGGAATCATAACTCTCCTCTAGCGTCAGCAAACGTTAGCGAAAATAATCCTTTATAATGGAGTGCAATGAGACCATTTGCACAAAGAAAATTTGATATTAAACTTAGGACAAGTAGCACTACTGAGTATTGGCGAGCGGTTAAGCTGATGTAATCATCTCGCTAGAACGGAACTGTCTTACAGGGATAGTCGCTCAAAGCGCGGATATGAATAGTCAACAGAAATGATTCTAAAATAAGTAAAAAAATACTGGGATGGTAAGGAATACTTACATCAGCACTGCGTAAGCTTTGGGTGAAGACTAAATCTGTCTCTTATCTGGCCACATATGAAGAAACGACCGTTTCTGCGCGATAAAAACTTCCAAAAGAGTATTAGAAATCATTCAAAAGCTTAAATCTCTGGCTTCTGCGCTACGCACTTCTTTTTTAAAAACACACTTTTATGACGATGCAGCATTCAGAAGAAATTTGTGTTTTACACGGGGCTCTTGCTTCCACCATACTTCGTCGAAAGCATGAAAAGCACATGAATCTGTGTAGAGGGAATATTTTGGTATCAAAGCATACGTTTTATTTCGACTTTCTTTTGAAGTAGGGAAAAACTCTCAATCAAGTGGAGCACAAATATTTTCTATCTACTAGAGCGTTAGAGGAAGACTTTTCTCAAAAATGGCCACTTAGAGTATTAGAAGAGATTCAAGCTTTCGAATGGTTATTAACACTCTTATTAAAAGTGCTCACCAGCGAAAAGGTTTGTTTCATCATTTATCGGCGTCTAATAAGAGAGAACCATTAAAAGCAAAGTCGAGGCATGCACTCAGTCATCTCAAACGGTCGCGGATGTAGTCGAATGCATTGCTTAAAGACAGGAGCTTTGTACTTTATCTACTATTCCACTAGAATTTTTGATTAGAAGGCTGACTAATGTAGCTCAGGATTACTTGCATTTAATGAGAGAAGTATGATACCAGCATTTAAAATAATTTCAACACTATTTTACCTGTAGGAATTCGCGTTTTACGTTTGGTCATCGAATGCAAGCAACAGTTGTGAGCTTTTGACTACTTATTTTAGGAAAATGCGAAGTCATAAAACACCGAATCCTTCCGTATTTTGCTGTCGTATGCAAGACTAGCCAAGCGAATTCATGTTACTAAACGTCTCAGGAAACGCGCCCTAGCTGGGCTAACTTTAGGATTGCAAGGACAATGATCTCGAGCCGTATCTACATGACATTCAAGAAGAAGTCAAACTTCTTATGCAGCACTCGAAGCTACATGTAGAATGCTCGAAGAATTTCTAGATGTTAAAAGTTGCGAAACTACTTGAAGCAGGAAAAGCTAGGATTTGCACAGTAGATGGTGAGACCGTGTTAGTAAAGTAGAGAGAAAACAGAAATATAATTTCTAGTAAAGCTGAAAAACGATGAAGCTCTAAGCGCTGATCGTACCTTGAGGAATGAGCCATGCATTCGTCTTCATCTAGCGTGGCACGGGGCGGCTGAGTGCAAATTTCGTCTTTGCAAGAACTCGCGGTGGCCTACTGATGTATGAGCTAGGTACTGCTACCCTCCAGCAAATCTGGCAACATCTCATGGACCCCGGAAGAATGGAAGACTACGAGACTCTTGCAGGCGCCGGATCGAACCGCCGACCATCAGTTTACTTGACTGATCACGTGTATGTCGCAGAACATTTCTGCCCACTGCGCCACTCACGGTCTCAATCTCTAACGATTTTCTAAACTTTCTCAAACCGACCCGACTTTCGTATGAAATGAAGGCGATGTTGATCACCTTCGATGTTTTAGTATATCGAGCAGCGGCACTTAGAAACATTTCGAAGAGCAACGTACCAGCACAGGCCTCCGTGAAGAAGACGTAAACACATTTGAAGTGATTACGAACTGTATAATCGCAAACTGAGCTATAGATTCCAGATTCCACGAAAATTAAGGATACAGGAAAAATGAAATCAACAAACCGTGTGATCTCCTGTGTGACTGGAACTCTTAGCCTTAAAGACACGAAAAAAACCTAATGCACCTCAAGGCCTTCTTAATTCGATAGCAATCTCTCATTTAGCTGTACAATCAGATCATTGTTAAGTATCCGAGCTCTGGGGAAAAAGTAGAAAAAAAGCTCTTTAAGTTCTCCATATTTAAAAACGATATGATTGAATAAGGTAATGCAATGTTTCTATCTACCTCGATAAGGAATGGGGCATACTAGCGTCGAATATTTCTGAATTCAATGGCTACTAAGAGCACACGTAGCGCAGTGGTTGGAGATGCCGTGTGTCCCACACAATGTCGATGACCCAATTTCGCGCTCGTGACTCATCAAGCCATTTATTCCTTTGAGGTTGGTAAACTGCTACGAAACCTGTTTAGAGGACAAGTAGCACTGACTCGATATAGCGATAGGCCGCCGCGTGTCACTGTAGAGGCCAGATTTTCACCACCTCATACGAAGTCAAAAACCAAAAGCGCATGAATGGTACATCCTTCAGAGATTGATCACCGCCGATCCTTTGATCCTTCAATGGTCAGCATCGATTTAGACAAGAGATGAGACTTTCGCGCCTCCTTCAAGCTTCAATTTAATTGTTTCTATAGAGTTGGGTGAAAATGAATATCGAGATGCTAACTTGAAATAACTTTTCCAGAAAGGTGTTGCCTTAGAATCACTTTCACCGATTTCGAATGTCTCAGTCATTACAATTAGTAACTCAGAAGATCTAAAGCGAATGTTTCACGTTATGTTAGGCGTGTATGGAAATGATTTAGTAAACTGCGAGGTCATTCCACAAGTTTTGGTACTACGCAATAAACACCAGAATTTATTAACCAAAAGTGATTATAACTGCATGACTTTGATATCATTTGATTACGCATTTTCTTGCCAACATTTTGGTAAGCAACTTTCTTATGCTTACTCTATGATGGAGCAGTCTGAGAGCAAATTCTTTTGAAGGAATGGCCTGCAGAGTAAAATGATAGTGAAGCGGCGCGCATGATCAGGAGGGCTTCCTGCAGACGGCTCGAGCGCAATTCATCGTCCAAACTGTCGTTTTCATCTCTAAACTTTGCCAACTCCTATCCGTCCGTTCCAACCGTATCATCGCCCCAAGCTCCATCAGTTTTGCGCGGCGCTCACTACCAGTTTCCCCTACAAGCCATTCGTGCATGAGTAGCAAGCAAATTTCTTCCCAAGACAGCTGCATCTTGAAACAAGCAGAGGCAAGATGTCTGCCAAAGTTTTAACAAAAAAATGCGCAGTTAAACGACACCAAAATCATGCAATTTCATTACAAAAATTCTATTAAAAGCCAATGCTGCTCAACCTATTAAAAAGTTGAAAAGCACCTACCCAAATCAAGGCCGATCATACTTGTCGAATCGGTTTCTCTCCATGTCATTTCCATAGCATCTAGACGTAAAAACTCTAGTGATATGTCGTCATCACCATCTTACTGACCCACGAAAATTTCTAGCTAGACTGAGTAAATCATCTCTCCTAGAAGCTTTTGCACGGAAAGCAATTTCTCGCTGAAGTGAGTGGAACCCACCCGACAGACCGTCATCATTTCCAAAGCACAGTGTCAGAGTTCTCGTAAACTTGTCTCGTGGCCACTCCTTATTTGAACTGAAAAAGAAAGGCTACTTAGCAAAGCGCAAGCAAGGTCAGTGAGTATCAAAAACTGTATAGAAACATCTTCCCACACATATTAATGCTTCAATGTTTGAATTTTAAATGTTCCCAAGTGTCAGATCCAGATACCAGGGCATAGAGGTGAAAGAAGTTATTCAGTCATTACTTGTCCCTCATCTTCAAGTATTAGTTTCAAAGTAATTTTAGGGTATTATGGCTTAGATAGATCCATGACCGCTTGAATACAAGTATAGATCGTTTCACGAAATTTGCAAACTACTTTTCATCCGTCATAGTGAAAACAGTGAAAGCACCAATGACATATGGTTTTGAGCTAACGAGAAATTTTCTGGACTTTTTCGTTTTAACTAACAATTTATCATGCATTTGAAATTCTATTTCTACTATAGTTTAGAGCAGCTTCTTGCAATTATTTTGTATATATAACACTATGAATTTGCTTCAAAATGGAACTGAACCGAGACGATTGTTGATGCTACACAAGTGTTGCAGCGTGCCAAAGCACCACTTGAACCCAAGCGATACTCGTGTAGCATTTACAATCCCTTTTACTCTCGGTCCAGTTCCATTTTAAAACCAATTTATAAGCGTTGCACATCAAAATAATCGCAGGAAGCTGTTCTAGAAAACGGTAAAACCTGAAACTTTTATGGACGAAAAATAATCAATAAAACGGAAAAGTACGGTAAATTTCTTGCTAAGCCGATAGCTAAGGTCTATGGGCGGACAATAAATGAAACTTTGCCAAAATAAAATTCAATTGATCATACCGGTTCATACTATTCTATGGAAGCTATCTAATAAACTATCTTTCCAAGTAAAATATTACAGAAATAGCAGCATGAGTCACTCTGTGTTGTTCAAATTGCGGGGATTTTGAGATGGAACGAGGGTGATTTTCGGAAAATGAAACAATCACTGCTCGCTCAAAGCAACAGTGTCGCTTACATACACTACAAAGAAGTTCCACAGATCATAAATGATGCCCAAGGCAAGTCTGATACCAAATCACCGACTACGGAGTGACAGAAGACAGGGTGAACCTCAGCGAGATTGACCCATCGACAACCGATTGATCCACCACGTGCAAATCGCGGAGTACTTCTCTAACTACAGCATCACACGCGCTCTTACTTTTATGGTGGAGTCATTACCGTAGAGGTTATCAATACAATAAACAGACCCGCGTAGAGAGTTGTCGTCCCATCAATTTTTAAAGCGATTTCTCAATTGCTTCCTTCAAATACGAAATAACGAGAGCACGCTTAACCTCAGACTTGGGCTCAAAAAAATTAACGAGACCATAACTTCACACTAATGTCAGGAAATATTACTAGAAAGGTATCCCATCTAACTGGTTGGAATGAGACTATTTTAGAAAAGAAGGTCCGAGACTAAATGGAGGAAAAAAAGCATAACGAGAAAAGTAAAGGGTTAAAACTGATGTGTTCACCTCACTAGAACTCGACACTCTCTTCTTTGGATAGCCGCTTAAGAGTGGTTATATATGGCCAACAGAAAAGATTTTGTAAGGAGTAAAAAAAAAGATTCTGTAAGAAGAAAAGTGATGGGTGGGCAAGAAATTTTTTTGACTTTTTCGTTTTGTCGACTATTTTCATGCATATAATTTTTGTTTTTGCTATCGTTTAAAGTAGCTTCTTGCGTTTGTATTGATGTATAACATTTATAGTTTTAGATCAAGATAAAACTGTTTGGACAAGAAAGACTTTTGATGCTACACGAACATCGTTAGGGTTCAAGTGCTTCTGAGATTTCCGCTGTATCAATGAGGCCTGGGGTGACGAAGCTGTTGGGAGTGCTGCACGTTTTGATCTATTCAGTGAATTCAAGACTGGAATTAAAACTTGATGCACAAGCAAAGGGCCGGCAGCATACGAGAAATTGATCAAGAAGCTGTTTTGAATGCAAATGAGACGTCTTGGCAGTTGACGAATCGTATACTGTCCGACGATTTTGAAAGACACCGAGTTTTACCGTGGCGCAATCCAGAAAAGCCGGAAAGGAGGGAGATAGTTATTGAAGCTGGAGAGGAATGCGTTGATGCTCGATTGCTTGTACATGCAGTCTCAATTTTCTGCGCTCAATTCACTGAAGCGCTCAAAAATTGCACTTTTCCCAACTGTTCCTTCACCCCAGGTCTCGTTAATTTGACGGAAAGTCTCAGCGACCTTGTACTCAAACGATATTCGTGTAGCATGAAAAATCGTTTTGGCTCCCGAGAAAATTTCATTTGAAAACAATGTACAAGTGTTACATATGCATCTTTAACTCACGGCATGGCAACGTATCGAATGTATTATAGTGTCATTTCAATTGTAGTATGGTTGTCATTTTCTAACTTGAATTAACGCATATTTGCATATAACATAAGATAGAAAATCACAACAATAATACAACTGAAATAACACAATAAGACATTCGGAGCGTTCTCACGCTGAGGTTTAGAGATGGAGTGAAGATGGGCCCACGGTCCCGAAATGCTAAACGGCTTACGATTACAATTTCTTTTTTTGTTTATTCTTGCGATGCTGCTTTTTCGTTAACAGTCAACACTCAAAATAGGTAGTGGAAGCCGAAGAGTAAATGGAAGTTCACTAGTAATCGAGCAGTAATCCTCGAAGAAAACAAGCTGTCTCCAACTATTTCCTTCATGGACATGGTCGGTGTCGAAAGTGTACATCAGCTGTTGCTGTTGTTGTTGTTGTTGTTGTTGTTAGTTGCCCCAAACGGCGTAAAAGGTCGTTAGTTTGTGAATCTACAATCTGGAACCCAGTAATACCGACTTACTGAATGTCGACTTTGACGTGTTTATACGGAGGAACTGTGAGTTGAACTTGGTAAAAATAAACAAATTTTTTGGTAACAATGAATAATTTTTTTCGTTCTCACAAACTTCTTTGTATGAATGATTTGAGGCCATTGGGTTTTAATGAAAACCGACCTACCGCTTACCAAATTCTTCTCACCGATTTCCCACTATCCATTCCCTTTAGGGTGAACAAACTGATTTTAGACTTATCCAGTGTCAGTGCTCTCCCGCTAGCCCACAATAGCTTGAGACTTTCCCTCATTGAAAATTGAGAACATCAAAGAACCACTGTCATTTAGGGCCCCCATTGCCGTATAGGATTAGGCAACCAATTGCATTGTACAAAAATGATCAATATCTTATTGCTTGAGCAGGAAAGCTTTGTTGAGCGTTGTAGTTGGCTTTCTAAGTACTTTTCACCCTGTAGCGTTCGCAAATCCACATTGCCAGAAACATTCTACTGCTGACGTGCTTTTATTCTGCATAATGTCGATTATCACCATGAATTCGAACAGTTCGTTCCATATCACCCGTGAGATTAATTGTGCGACAGCTCAAATGCACGCTCGAAGAAACTTAGCGTGGAGGTGAGAATAATACATCTGGAGTCTTTTTCAGGAACGGTACTATCAGAACACTTTGTCAAATGTCAATTCTCGTGCGTACAGAACAAAGTTGACGCTGACCAGGATCGCAATGATTCAATCATATTGCGATGATTTATCTGTTTCTGAGTCGACTTTTCTTTATTTCCACGAATTTGACGGTCTTGCTTAGAATGATTTTGAATGAGAATGGAGGCTGAATGGCCGGCAACGATCGCAGCACTCTAACCGAGTCTCGTATTTCCGAGCATCGAACGAGTTTGGGGACAAGCCATGTGAATCTGGAGAATGTCGCCTTCTACTGTGAAGCCAGCTACCTCAATGCATCCGTGAGTACTTCAGAGCCCTCTATTTTAGCCCTTCAATAGGAGATTGTTTTCGTTTTTTCAATATTCTTGTGAGTTTTGCGCTGAGGCAGTCGATCGTATCACTTAGAGCACTTTTTCTTGGGACTTTTTGATTAGGGAAAGATACTGTATCGTTTATTTCATTAGTTCTGCTTCCGTAACCAGAATTTCGATAGCCATTCGCTAGTTTTTCTACAAATTATGTTTTGGAACGGAGCGCCATGGCGAAGTGGTTGCTATGCTTGTCGCGGTGCGCGCGATATCCCTACCACTTTCCGACAGGCAAGATCGAACCCCCTATGGAACGCCTTAACCAGCCTATTCTCGAGATTGCGAGAAGACTCGCCCAATCAGTATTTTGCGACATTTAAGAAGAAAACGAAAAACGAATTGAATTCTAGAAGTAATGGGATTTGCAAGGTGAAAAAAGAACGCTGTGAAGACGAATCAATGAAGTATCTAGAGTGAAGAGTTATTTGAAGCGATTCTCATAGCCGACTATGTATTAACCGCGGTATCCTCTAGTAATTTCTTATTTTCTTCAACCATACACAAGGATTTATAACAATATTTAATCGAACAGCTAACGTTTCGACAGTCTTTTCTTCAAAACTTGGAAAGATCAGGATGTCCACAATCGTTATTTACCTTTCGTTTCAAATGTTTTCTTTAGACTACGCCTAAATTCCAATATTTTTGATAACTATTTATGAGCCATGCATGTGGTCTTTTATAAGCAGCTTGTTGAGCCCAATACACATGTTTCGGCCTTGACAGCCTCGTCAGTCGGGCAGTGCACTTCATCTTAGCCAATGCTCTCGTGGTTATAGAGACCGTTTTTTGGTTGATGAGTGACAATTAGATTTTTCAAGAAGACTTTGAAAAGTTGTACAGCTAAAACTATTGTTTTTGCTATTGTGTAAATAGTAAGTCTGCGCCTTTTCTATGCAGAGGGTTTGGGTATCTCTTAGAGAGAATTGGCTAAAGACAAAGGGCCTGCCCAAGTGGCGAGGCTCCCGAGACCGAAACACCTGAAATGGGCCATACAAGAGTTTATAAACACCACATGAATGGCTCAAAAAATATTTATCTGGCATATTGAATAAATTTTGTTGGAATTCTCGTGTGGGCTTAAGAAGAAAATAAGGAATTGTTTTTTGGATCGTAAATTTTTGAAAATCTACTATAATTCTCTTTAATAATCACTTTTAGAGTGGTGGTATGATTGTGCAAATCAGTATCCATTATCATTGAGTGTACAAGCAAAACACTGAAAGTTGGAGTTGTATCCGCATTTCACCATATTGGCGGCGCGTGCTAACCATTGCACTATCGGCTCACGTTCTATAATCATTCGCTTTGCTATGTATTGAATATTATTTGGTAATTAAAGCAGTAGCACGAAGTTGCTAGAAACTAAATTTTTCGAGTAATGGTCAGTAGTTTTCCTCTCCTTCGGCTATTCATTTCAAAGTTGATTTTGAACGAACTGCGATCGATCGTGACATGGCTCTAAGCGCGCTTTCGATCAGTAAACGATAGCTGGAGATGTTTTTTTTCCTTGAAAATTTGAGAAAGCTCGCTTATTAATTGGGCTGCGTGGGCGGCTTTTGGTGTGTCATATATCACAAAGTCGAATTTCACTGTTTCAAATTCCTTCCTTCCCTAAATGCCCTCTTTGTGAGTAGGGCGCATTTATAAGAATGCTGTCTAATTTTTATCAGGCGCGATATCCTTTTCACAACGAATTGAGCCTTTAGAGAAAAAATCGTTGGCTTCCTAGTGAATGAAGCTTTCGCTGATTGGTCTGTAGTATCAATCTAAAAAGTTATAGTCTTCATAGACTTGTCAATGTTTTTTTTCTAAGATCGAAATGCGGCATTCGAAGAAACGAAGCAGTTCGCGTTACAGTCTCTGGCCAGTGTCGCATACCAAATAATTACACTTGTAAGGTTGGTACTTTTTCAAGTATTTGCTTCAGCAGTTTATTTTTGATACAATGCGATATTGTGGTCTAACAATGCTCCAATTGAAGTGTGGTTCGATCGTTACATTTTTTTCTCGTTGAGATGATATGAGCTTGTCAACTTTTTTTGGTTGTTTGCAGCAAAATAAAAAAAATTGTAAAGGCTAACAATTTGGTGCTTTCACTCAAAGCCTGGAAAAAGCAAAATGACCCGCAATTCACTCAGTCAAACACTGTATAACCGAGACATTTTTTTGTAGTGATTTTCTCTGAAATAACATCGTAATAGCTGTGCTTGGGCCGTGTTAACTGGGTAAGAATTAGGCCACAACTGTAATGATTGATTGTTTTCTAAAAAATATACTTATTATAATATTTCTCAAGTCAACTAAAAAGAGGCACTGAGTAAACGAACATAATTATCGTCTCTAGAGCAAATCACCAGAAACGTCATTCTAGGATTTTTTCGTCCAAGTAGGTACTAAACTAATGTGTTTGAACCGTTAAATCAGAGAATTATAGTCTTGTCGATAGATGGTTTTAGCACGTTGTTTTAAATTTGTCAGGGTGTTCGAAACACTTAACCTAAACTGCTTTCTTGATCTTAGCTTCCATCTTTGATCACATAGAAAATTGTGTCGACTATCTTCATTTTTATCCAAATTTGAGAGTGGAACATCAGAACTAACATTTCAGACACAATTATACCTTTATTTCGAGGGCTTTGTTTAGATCATGCTCAAATTTCAATATATCCATTCATCATTATTTGAACCAACTTGTCATGACAAAAAACTCTTCTATGCGCTGAAAAGTTTAAAACAAGACTATGTCTCTCATGCGCATATTTCTCACCGCTCAGAGCTCTTTCTCTAGACTCGCATTGATCATACGATAGCGTAAGTTTTAGTAATTCCAACACTGCTAATTTTCTAGTTAGTTCGTTTCTGTACAGAATAGCAGGTTGACTGAGATTAAATTAGCGTGCTCGAGCAGGTGCTCATTGGCCAATTCACCGTCGCTGGGTGAGACGACAATGGGTTGCAATGGAGACTTCGAATTTATCGATCGATTCCCGACCGATCTTATGCTAGTATGATGTTAGTTATTCAATTAGAAATTTTTTTTTGCGCTTGAAGAGAAATTACGCATAAAGTGTATGACTCTGCTACAAAAAGACTTCAAATACTTCCATTTTACCATGAATACGGATATGTCAAACGTCTCTGTTGTAACTTTGATGGTATTCAGGAGGTCAGAATGGCCCAACTGCTTCCAACAATCACTTGAAGGTATTCACGTATTGCAATGTTATTTCTACACGTTCATATGATCAGAAATTCAGTATCCCACCTTGCTGCCCCACTCAGCGGTCCGTGAATTGGCCAAAGACCACCTAGTCGCCATATGAACCGATCTCAATTTCCTTGCTGCGTTGCAGGAGAACAGTCTTCTCAGGATGTAAGCACAGCATTGAAATTGGGTAATTTTGCACTCAAGAAAACCTCTGTCCGTTGAGAAACATGCGCATGTAAGACATCATCTTGTTTAGAAGTTTTCAGCGTTATAAACGGGTCTTTTAAGACACCGGCTATGTGGACGATGGTTCGAGAATCAAACTTTCGAATGATTACAAACACTCTTTATGAAAACTTCTTGTCAAGCGTAGAGGATAGGCTTGAAAACCTATGCTAACAAACGGAAATGAAAGCTTTTTTACACCATATGACAATGGCACTTGTGTTGCATAGTACTGCTGTGTTATGGTCTTTATTATTTTAATATTTAAAGACCTTTTGGACATGTTGGATCTGTAAAAGGATGAAATTTCAAATCTCACTGCTCAAGTGGAGAATATCGATGTGGTACAAGTCATGTATAATCACTCAAAACTTGTATTGTTCTTGTTTGATATGCCTAAGGACGCCAGCAGGATGTAAAAAGACTTGTAGTAGTTCCCCATACCGACTAATATCAGCCTCGACATCGCTCAGTAGTTAAGAGTCCTGTTTACTTGACAAGCCAATACAGAGCTTGTAATTATACAATTCATCTTAGCAGCTGATGCTTCGATGGCTTCGTCATTTTCACAACCTGGAAAAATCAGGTGTGTATAACTCAGTGTTACTTATAATAGCTCATGTTTTGGCTTACTCAGGAAAAAAGTACAAAGCATCAGTCCTCTTTAGTTGTCGTCAACTGCTATGGAGGCACTAACCTGAAATTTGGGAGTCTCAACTGCCTGTGATGCAATAATACCTTGTCGTCCTTATTATACACGTTTTCGTTTCATTTCGCCAATACCTTGATTGCCGTTACTCCATGACTGTCACTATTGCTATTGCTCTCAAACTCACCGTTCTCCTTTGTACGATCTGTCGTCTCCTAATTTATAGGACATGCCTTCTTTTGCACTATTTCAATCTGCTGGCAGTATTAGATTGCTCTGAAAGATCTAATCTCATGATTGATTCCTGACACTCCATTTTATAACTCCTCGACCTTGATCTACATAGTGATGAGTGCACAAATATGCAAATACATACTCATAAAACGGATGTTAGTAATACCTGTTTGTTTTTTTCGTTCAGATAGTTAGTATTCGTAGGGAAAACTTGCTCAGTGGGGAGATTGGAGCATTTGCAACAAATAAGTCTATTCAGAAGCAAACAAAGATTTTACGTCAGCAATTCATTTGAGAAATTGGCCTCTGAGACGTTTGCAGTGTTACGCATTGCCTTCGATGCACAAATGGGGGGGCATAACCTGTGTCTACATTATTGCAGTGGACTCCTTTCACGGTTTTTGTTTACAATAGAAAAACATTTGTCTTTGGAAGAATCAGCTGAAGTGATCAGTCCGGTATGTCATCATTAAGGCTATTTATTGCCGATGAAGACACGTTACTGCAGTGTGACTGCTTCGGAACTTGATTTATTTCACGTGATTTGTAGTTTGTCTGGAGTAAGAATTTGCTGGCATGTTCTTAGTAGCAATCAGCGTCTCTATTTTTTTGGCACTGAACTGCGAAGTTGGCTAAAGTGCTTTCAATTCTTGAATTAGCGATTTGTACTTATTCTCATAATGGATGCTCCATGTCTTGAACAAACACATTTGACTGAGTTCATTGAAGATTTGTCTGTGTAGTTATTTATCCATTAATGCTAAGCGATTGGCAAACTTTGAACTTCGGGCCAGAGTTGAGAGGTCATTTCATCATTTCCAAGGGTGCTTGTCAACCACTACACTAGTAGTGTTCCTGTTTTGTATCAGTCGTATTATGATAATAGTCTGCATTGTTGGATTATAAGGTAAGAAAAGTATATCACTTACTCAGTGAATAGACAGTGCTCCGCTATCTGGTCGATTGTGTCTTGAGAACTTGCGCTTGTATTTAAATTTGCTGAGGACTCATTAGGTGTTCTTTTTGGCGTTGTCACCTTTTCGCCTCTTGCGAAATGCCATGTTTGAGGAGTCCTATGTTTTTATTGCTCACTTGAACCAAATATATCGGATCTCTGGGGCAATTTATGAGCAATCGATCAACGAGACGCTCACATACCATTTGTCAGTATACAGATGTAGTGTAACTTAGGACCACTTGCCAGGTAAAAAATCTTGAAGCTGAAAATGAATCATGAAGTGACTAGCTGAAATTTTTTATCGGAATATTCACTTCGTAAGCTTTACAGTTGAGATCCAGTTTACCGAAAAGACGCGTCGATTTCACTTTCTGTTAGCAATATCGCAATGAATTGAATATCTACAGAGAAAGGAGGTAGCGCAATGGCCAGTGCCGCAATGTTCCGGAAACAAGGTGATTAAGCGCCAGGTTCGATGCCCTACCCTCAACACTCACAACCAATCAACGAACGTCTTAGCTCGTCTTTTTCCAATATAGCGAGGAGAATCGTCTCGAGCAGCATTCTGCAGCCATTCATAAAGAAGGCGAAATCTTTGAGCAGTAGTAACCGAAGCAACACTCAAAATGTTCGAAAACCCTTGTGTAGGGTGAATGTTCAGAAACTGTTCGAATAGAAGAACTGCTAGGATCCGCCCAGTAAATTGCTATAATAGGTCGTGCAGAGAAAAAAAAAGAAGTACTGGACTACCACGGTCTTGTGGCCTAATGAATAAGGCGTCGGACTTCGCATCCGAAGATTGCAGGTTTGCATCCTGTCAGGGTCGAGACTTTTGCTGCTTATAGTTTAGGCAATCACAGTTTTTACTATAGTATGCAAGACACTGATTCGATCCCCTCTTTCAGCTCTCTCTTGCACTTAATAAAGCGAACGTTAAGGAGTTTTGGTTCGAGATTCGATGCTTTGTCCATTAGGCCTAAAAGGCTATCCAGTATTTCGACTGGAGTAAGGAAAAGCACTGTTATACCACGGAAATCTGATTGAGGAAAACACTTCTAAGTCAGTTCATGTACGAAAACTTAGCTGTTTGGCTGGCGCGAGATTGGTAGACGACGCTGGTATCGTCGTTGTTATTATTGATTGTAGATCGCTGTACGAATAGTTAGTTGACGTTTCGGCCTTCTTCAGAGCTTGAACGTGCACTGTCATCATTGTTTGTTTGAGTTGGTAGTCAGATCGATGCCTAAGCACCGTCCCATTGATCAAGTAATATTCAACGCATGTAAGGTGCAAAGTCTCGCGTTGCAGTGACGCATTCATCTAACCGATCATTCTAGGTTTTTAACTTTTTCCAAAATTCTTCGAGAGTTTCGTGCGTTGATATTTTTGACTCCTTGCACTTTACTGAGATCGCTTATATGCAGCCTTTTATATCAAAAGAAGTTTGCTACTCTACTAAGAGGTGCCTAAAAAGAAAGGGTCTCGAAAATTCAGCAACAAGAGTTGAACTCTCATCCCGAAGTGTGCGCCGTCAACTGCTTTGCAACCGCCTTTATGATCGACTGTGTAACTCAGAAGACTGTAAAATGTGCCCCAACGGGAAGGAGGGGGATTGTATGAGTTCCGGCACAATATATTCAATAATATGTAAAGCATCCGGGGAATATATCGGCGAAACGAGTAGACCAATTCATCTGCGCATAAAAGAGCATCTAGATGGGAAAGCTGATACCGATAGAAGCAAAACTCTAGGCTTACATAGGGCGTAGAAGCACAAAAATATTGATTTCGATGTAACTATCACGACGCTGGCGCGGGAATCAAAAACATCAACGCGCAAAACTCTCGAAACGTTTCGGTGGACGCTAAAAACCCAAAAATGAACCGTAAAGACGAATGCGTCACTGTAACACGAGACTTGGTACCTCACATGCGCTGAATATTCCTTGATCCATGGGACGGTGCTCAGGCATCGATTTGGCTACCAACTCAAATAAATGGTGATGCCAGTGTACGTCCACGCTCCGAAGAAGGCGGTGTCGCCGAAACGTCAGCCATCTATACGCACAGCAATCTACTAACAACAATCAACAACGGTAACATCGGCGTCGTCTACCAACCTCGCGCCAGCTAAACAGCTAAGTTTCCCTTCTTCTATTAATAATTAACTTTGCTAACTACGATAATAGGAAGTCGATCGCTCGGAGTTTCAAATCAAAGTGGTAAAAGGCGGCTAAACCATCAGTAGGGTCTTCGAAAAAGTTTAGCTTTCCATATCCACTACTCTGACTCTCTGAATCAAAAACAGCAAAAGTTTCGACCCTGGCAGGACTCGAACCTGCAATCTTCGGATCCGAAGTCCGACGCCTTATCCATTAGGCCACAGGGCCACACTTGACGTCGTCCTAGTGTTTTTTCTATAGTCTACCCGTCAACGCAGTTTAATGCGCGGATCTCAGCACTTAGATGGATACGTTTCCTCGCATTCGTCCTGCACGAAGGTCTTCGAATATCTGATGGGTTGCTTTGGCTGCTGCTCGAGGATTTCATCTACTGTACGAATTCCAAAGAATCATGGTCAGAACAAATCTCATTGCTATCTTGGAGGTGGCGAGCTACGGCGTTCCCTAGAGCGTTTATTAACTGGTTGTAAAAAAACGTTCTTGGTGAAGTGTCGAACTACAACCCTAATTCAAGGAACACCGCACCACTAATCACTGCGCTACACCTCCCATCCTCGGCGTGGTGCACGCAGTAAGGAATGAGGTATACGAAAGAACCTTGCTATAAGCTGGTTGTGAAGACCTCAAATGAAGCTGTACTTGCAGCCTGTGTAGTTGCGGACAAGGCGTGCCGTTTTTGAAAGCCGCTTCATCTCCAATGATTTTTCGTTTACTTTTATTTTACTTTGTTTATTTTTGGTTTAGTAAATTTTTAGTTTATTTATTTATTTGCTTTCTCCCAGCAGATTTTATGTGAAGTCTTTTACCAGAGAAAGTGTGTTTTGTTCTCGCACAGAAAAGACCGTTTTTTTCGTCGTCGCTATTTGCGCATTGTTTCATCTCTTTGTTCTTTTCTCATCAACGACGTCATCGTCTCACTGCCATAGGTGGTTATTTGCTGTGTCTATCAACTGACATGGGCCGTGTTTTGAAGGATTCGGGACTAACAGGCAGAGAATAGTATCGCTTTATGCGACGCCACAGTCACTGGTCCGTCGATGTGGACACGGAGCCCGATAGTGGACATCCAACGCCGAGAGACGACGTGCACATCACAGTCAGTAATTCCGCTCCATTTCAGTGTTCATTTCATTTTTCTAGTCTCACACTTCACTAATTTCTTCTAAAATGTTGTTTTTTCTTTTCATTTTACTGTCTTAAGACCTCGCTCAACCAATTCACTTCCGCGACCCAAAATGGGCGTGTTTAACTCACAAGGGCTTCAGTCGCCAGCATGGGAACGGCCCCACCCTCTCCTCCCTTTTCGTCTCTGCTACTCTGCGACTCTAACTTTAATATGGCCACCACTGTCTGTCTCACCCCTCTCTCTCACTCGGCACTCGTCCATCGAGAAGAAGGTTGCTGGTCCGTTCCCTTACCACAACACTTCGCGGTAGTCTTTTTGATGTTATCTTTTCGACGTCGTTGCGTATCGAAGGCCCTTCTATAACGTAAGTATTCCAGCAAAAACATTCAGTTGCATAGAATTTCGCTACCTATTGATACAAGACATGAATCGTAAACGTAGAACATAGGTGTAAATAAGTTATGTTGTTATAAGATGCATATTGTTGAATAAATGGTGATGAGTAAATCATATACATTGATCGCTTGTGATATGGTGCTACTGGGTGAAATATGGTGTGATTCGGTGTGCCAGTAATTTGAACACGATGTAGTGAACATAAACAAGATAACACGAAAAAATTACAGTGGATTGTTGTGGAAGGGGATCAAAGGAAACCTTCTTCCCGATGTGACCGAGAGGAGTGAAACAGATAGTGCTTGTCACATTGAAATCAAAGTAACAGAAGAGGGGGGAGGGGTGGAGGGTGGAGCGGTTTCTATGCTGGGGATTGGAGTTCTTACCAGTCAGACACGCTAAATCTAGGTCCACGGAAGTCAACCGGTTGGAATAGTCTGATTTGATACCATTTTTTCAGTCTTCCATGAGGTCTGATATGGCATTTCAAAAGCCAGACGCATCTTTGGGCTATAATGGCAAGTCTCATCAGTAGCACATGCCTTACGGTTCAACCAAGCCCCTTCGTCTAGATGTATCGGCGTCGTGAATGTTACGTTGCACGCCAAATGAAAAGGTTACCTGACATAGCAGTAACACTCGAATGTTCGATGACTGGTAAAGCAAATATAGAAATATCCATCTATTTGACTGCCTTTTTTATACCTCGCTTGACGTTCTGTATAATCTAACAACATGTTTGAAGTCTTTCGTGGTTGGACCGAAATTCATGGGCTACTGATGAGGCTCGACATGAAAGCTGAAACGTGCGTTTAGCACTCGGAGAAAAATTTCAGACCTCACGAAAGCCTTAGAATAGCTCATCTGATTATGTTATTTCCTCATCCAAAAAAATTTTTGGTACTCGATTTGAAATCTATAAAAAATATTTTTTGCTCTGAAGCACTAACTCTTTAATGCCATTTGGGAAGAAATAGTCACTCAAGAAAGACAACACTTAGAAACATAGATTTCAACGGAGAATTTCACTTAGCTTTCCAAGGGCTGGGTCGCCGTGGCCGAGTGGGTTGTGATGCTCGCCATGACGTGAATGGGGTCAAACCCCACTCCCACCCCCATCTCCAACCCCACCTTCCCTCCTTCCTCCCTTCAGTACCCCCCGGCTGTCAACAACGAATGCACTATGTTGAATGCTAGAATTACTGAGATTCGCACAGTAAAAAAGACACTGAAAGCGGATTTCAAAGTGTTTAAGAGAAGTTGCCAAGAGCTAGAGTGGAAATAATGCCGCTAAGAGTCTTATTTCGAAAAGCCATTTCAAAAATTGGAGTATGAATCCCATAGTTAGGAAGAAGGGAATGAGAATCTTGACTCTGCTCAATGCACTCCGCTTACATCAACATGTGTGCGTTTTCGTCATGAAACATCGTTTCGTCGATTCTTTGAGTGAGTCCACTTTCGTTTCCTAAGTTCGTGGTATTAGTCATAACAAAACTTTTTTCTAACTTTGATCTTTCTTGAGTGGTCTTTCTAAGCTTAAGAGTGGGAAATGTAAGCCTAAGAGATTAGCTGCAGTAACCATGTAGCTTTGTTATGAATTGATTCGTGAACTTAATGCAAAAATTTTGATAATTCTCTGAGTTGGACCTAATAATTACATCGCTATTGCGTGCTGGAGGCGCATGTGGCTCAGTGATTAGAGGTGCCCTGCGATGCGCATTTAGTCGACGGTTCGTTCGCGCGCCCATTCTCAGCAACTCTTCCATCTTTCTGGGAGTCGACAGGCTGGTAGAAGACTTGTGTGGGAAATAGCAGCGCTGACTTGATACATCGGACCGCGAGTTATTGTAAAGGGGCACACATGAATTCAGTCATATCTAACAGTGCTTGGTGAAATCGAAAGCTTGGCGAATACCTCGATGACTGATCAGCAGTAAGAGCTTTTCCTTGATTTATTTTAATCGTCTGCTTCGCGTCTGAAGGATTACCTTCTTTTCTGAAAAAATCTTTCACTCATTGTAACATTTAGGTTTTCGGAGCGATGCCACACACCTGGAATTAATTCGGATATTGCAATCATTGGTTGATTCACTCTATGAATGTGTAAACGTCCATTTCTAGCTACCATTCTATTCGTTCTTATATTTAGCATAGATATGAGTAGATTTTATATGGCTATTTGTGCTATTATTTGAGTTTACTGCGAGCGCTAAGATGCTACATTGGTTTTCAGTTGAAAGTGTCAAACAACTCATTCATACAACTGAGAAGAACCGTCGACTAACAAAAGAAAATGAGAAAATTCTAAATCAATCGCTACAATTCGTTACAATAGCAAATGGAAAAATCTGAGATGGAAAGACAGGTAAAACCATCAGCTTAGTGTTTTCGGGACATCTATTGTTATATGTAATAGAGTCATTTAATCCTTTTTTCCCTACTTACGCTCAGAGATGCAGATATGCTGGCTGAATCACTTCGTATGACAATAAGGGTAGGCACTTTATGTTTATAGTTCTAGAAGGAAGGACCCTTATTTATTCATCACATCGATTTTCTTCTGCTACATTTGTAGGAAAAGACTGATAGAAATGATTTACTGGAAAGACGTCTATCACACTTATTGCAAACTATGGAGGAACATCCAGCACAAGAAGTATCTGAAGCTGTCGAGGTCTTGTTTTTCGAAGAGAAGGTTCGTTGAACTCTATTATCATATGCTTACTTGTTCATAAATAGTTTCAAATTTGGCTAAAGAGTCTACCTATAATCCTTTTCATATCAGTAACCAAGAGGATAGCTGCTATAACTCTTTCGCAACGAAATGTATCTCTTCGGATACACGATTTTCCAAAAGTATTTCTTTTTGGAAACGACTTTCGCTTTTAGCAACTACTTGGAAGCTTAGATCTTGACATTCCAGTGACATGTTGACTTTATGAAGTGCGTTTCATATTGCTTTGTAGTACTACAAGTAATATGTTTCGCACTCAGTCTGCTTTGTTTGCTCGGCTTGGGTCTTTAAATAGTTTTCCGCTAGATTATTGGTGATCATTCTATACCCCAAATCTCGGCAATTCAAACTAAAATTGATTTTAAAGAAGTTCACATAGAGCGTTGTTAGGAAGAAAAAGAAGAATACGTTTCGCACTTGGGAATAGGTCGTCCTTCTCTTGATTATCATAGCGAGTTTATCTGGCATTGTGAAAGAAAAGAAAGTTTTCTTTATAGAACATTAGAAAAGTCTCTTCTACAATTCTAATACAAAAAAAATATACAGAGTTGTCCAACGGAGAAAAAATCTATGGATAAGTATTGGAAATCGTGCCATCTATCTGGAATTTTTTCCCCCGTTTTCTAACAAATTCGTAGCTTTTCTGTATTAGAAATGTAGAAACGACTTTATTCTGTCGTCTTAAAGATACAAATTTTTTTGTTTCACTTCGTCAAATAAACTCGCTATGAAGTTTGAGGAGCGAGTCAACTAGTTCGAAAGCGAAGCGTTAATTTCTTTATGCTCTATTAGCGCTCTATATCAACCTTTTCAGAAGAAACTTTATGCCAAGATTTGGGCTGTTGAATAACTGAATATCAAATCCAGCGAGAGTTATTTCACACACCCGAGCAAACAAAGCAGACTGATTTAGAAATATAATATCATTTTTGCTGCTAAAACGCAATTACAAAAGCTTTTCATAAATCAAACACGTTATTGAGATCGCGGAGATTTAAGCTTTCGAACAGTCATCAAAAAGTTTGAATGAAAAGTTCTTTTCAACGTGAAAGGCCTCCAGCAAGTCGTGCGTCTGGATGGAGACATTCCGATCCGATAGAGTTAATTATCTAGTTTGACGTGAGGTTGGTAGTAGTTGTTGTAGAACTAGTCGTAGTAACAATAGTTCGATGGCGGACGTTTCCGCTACATGATCTTCTTTAGAGTCTGGACGTAGGTTGTGTTTGAATATTTGAACCATTTCTAAAGATGTTTCACGTATTGCTTCGGCTATTACTTGAGTCTTCCGTCTTGTCTATCAATGCCGTAGAATGCTGTCAAGCCGTTTTACTTGCATTTTTGTGGGTAGCCCAACTTAGGCGCTCGTGAGCGTTCAGGCATTGATTGCAGGAGAGTTTTCGGGGACCGGGAGGAGGAGATTGAGCTAGTGAATCGTTTATCACTTTATTTTCTGATACACAGCATCACTAACCATTGCGTTATCCAACCTTTTGAAAGGAGACATTACTAGTCGAAACTATACCTTGTCTACTTCAATATTTTCGAAACACGAATGTTCCACGGCATTTGTCGGAAAATGGTTTTCCGCCCATAAAGCTATCATGGGGAGAATGGTTTTTGGGTAGTTCATACCGTCCATTCGGGGGAACCGAGTATAACTGGACAGTACCCACATTGTTCATGTTGTGAAGAGAGCTTTAGTTAATCGCACGCATTTGGATGTATTTTGTGCTTGAAATGGGGCTGAAAATTGAAAATCCAGTGTCTATGATTATATGTTTTGAGATGCGTGTACGCAGTGTATTCCATATGACAATCAGGATTAAGCACAACAGCAGTATTCTTCTGAGGTCGGTTTTTATTGGAATTTCTCTGATATATCTTGGGCTTGAGTTTGGATTTGGCTTTGGCTGCCGCACCCTCACTTAGATGATCCTGTGGATTTGTCAACACATAATCCTTGACACTCGCATAAGACTACGCTAATTGCATGTAATTTGAGGATTGGTCGGCTTTTGAAAAGGAGGCGATATTTTTAAATAACTAATTTCGAGGGGTTTGATGATATGACATAATTATTGAAACGCAAATGCTTTGTCGCTCTAGGGGTATGCAAGGTAAGTTTACTACTGTTTCCTGGACAGTACTGTGTTCCACTCAGTAACAGCATGCTGTCAGCTTTCAAAATTATTTTGCATTTGGACCTCTCCATTTCTCAATGAACTTGTTTGAAGAAAAAGTTTTTTTAAGTTAAAAGGCAAAGAGGGAAATTTTTTGCAAGCAGCTCTTGATATAACATCTAATTTAAGTGAGGTATCGAGTGGCACATTGGGTACCGCGTGGGCCGTTATCGTACCACTGATTGCTGCGCCGCTTCTCGACCTGTTGAAACCTACTGTAATAGGTGCGCACCCCAATTATTCCTATACTACTCTATTTCATTATTCTAACAGCATCTACAATTAATAGCTGTATAATACTCTGTAAGTGTAAGTTCAAAGATGGAGAGCGCAGTCTGGAGCATTAGCCGCGTTCGTGCTGCAAATAGGGAGTTCCATCAAAATCATGCGCCACTTCACTAGCGTGAATTTGTTCACAATCACACAATCACTTTTCCCTCCGCGTAATTTCTGCATGAGTAGCAAGCGAATTTGTTCCCACGAAAGATCTGTAGTAAAGCAAGTGTAGGGAAGTTGTAAAATGGTCACAAGAAAATGCGCAATTGAACGGCGTCAAAATGGTGAAGTTTCAAGTACCTTTGGTTAATAAATCTGGTGTTAATTGCTTTAGCGGCAATACTTATGGAACTACCTACTACTTTATCATAAGATAACAACTTAAAATAAAGAGGAAAACTCTTTAAAAAGACGAAAAAACACATCGTCTTCAGTACCAGCCCTCAAGAACCACGGTGGCACACTAGTGCAGTTGAAATCATAGGCAGCCGACTGCCATGGAGAACAATGTACTTCTCCACCATTGTTGCAAGCACCTGTGAATGATCGCACATTTAGATAAGTGTGGCAGTCCGCGTATCCATATAACGAGAAAGTGTGAGAAAGTGATATAGGAAAACATTGAAAAACGACGAGTTTTGCCCAACTGGCGAGACTATAAGGTCGAAATGCGTGTATCAAGCTGTACAAGAACCCTTTACCAGACCACATGACATGTTGGCTCAAATAAAAATGAAGGAATCTGTTGAGATTTGAGCGTGGTCTCAATGAAACACTTGAAATAAAGGTATACTATAAAAAGGGAAGGAATAAAGGGAAAAATCTGAAGGAATGTAGAAACGTAAAACGAAAAAAGAAAAATATAAAGAAAAAATTTGGAAAACACTTATGCTTTCACTAACTACAAATCACTATATCTCCGAATTTATTCAAAGTTTGACGTATGAAAAGACTTTACCACCCCTCTCTAAGAGGTGCTCAGAATGAGACCAGAAAGCAGACTGGAATATCACGTCACCCTATATTACTTTTTTCTCCAATGATAGAATATAACTCAATGTATTCACTGCGCCTAAGTGTTCTAAGTGGTCGGCGATCCTCGGTGCCGCTCGACGTGGGATTAATCTTCCTCCCCGCCCTTTCCCTCAATAGTCTCCGATAATCAATAGCGAGAGCCCTTCACAGCGCCCCAGCCTGGCTATCTTGGGATTGTAAGGAGACGTGCTCGGCCAGTATTCACGTTTGTGAAAACAATAAAATCCTCAAGGAAGCAAGGCGGCATAGGGTGCTAGTGGTTTTGGGACCCGCAATATAGATTAAACTGCCATGTAGGTTGAATAAAGTGATAGAGTGATAAGCTTATGCAATAAAGTGATGGAGTGATAAGTATGTGCACTCAGTCCAACATTCTTAAGACTGTCGTATTCTACCCGTTCTTTTCAATTGTTTTCTTATGACCATACTCAAATTTCAACGCATCTCACAATTGCTATCTGAGCCATGTTGTCATGTGATCTGCTAACACGCTGACGCCCATGTGGGACGTTTTGTCCCACGCGGCGTCAAATCTCTTCAGTCACTGTAATGGCGGCGTGGTGCCCCGTGAAAAAGGCGCCAAATTTTGTGAGAAGGCAGACTCCAGACAGCATGATGGATGAGGGGAGACGAATCCAAATGGTTCTGAAAGAGCATCTTCATCACGAAATGATGGAATTTCATTGAAAAACTTTCTGCAAAATATTCTCAGCAAAGAGAACATCTATATCTTCCATATTTCATCTATATTTCTCATGTTTCAACAACAAGACTATATCGCTAAGTGATAACATAACAAAAACAACTATTATAGTAATAATGATTAAGCTTTCGATAATGCTATTGATTGCGAAAGTGATATTAATTGTCACTTCTTTGAGTTGCTTGGGAGATCTGATAAGGGCACTTACACAATGTATTCCATTCAGCGCATAGACATTGCATTAACCAACAGTCGAACTTGCAGCTGGTAAAATGAATCATATATTCATTCGATAATGATTGTGATAATATTAGATATAGTGATATTAATAATAATGGTAGTGGAAGTGGTAATGATAATTATAGTGGTAGCAATCGTGAAAGTGATAATGGTGATGATGACAGTGATGATAGTGGTAGTGATTAGTGATATCGATGATGGTGATAAAGACAGTGGTAATGATAATAATGATTATAATGATAGTGATAGCTGTGACAGTGATAGTGGTAATAGCGATAGTGATAGCTATGGTGATAGTGATAGTGGCAGTGGTGGTGAAAGTGATGGTGATAATGACAGTGATAGTGACAGCTTCCTAATAAGTGATTGTCCATACCCAGGCTGTGCTCTCCTCTGTCTTTGTTGTGACTCTCATTTTTTGCACGGTTTCAAACACCTACCGAAACGGCGGCGAAGGCGCATGCTGCAAGAGAGCGCAGACACAAGACAGTTTCGCACAAAGACGCAGATGCCCCGCTAGCGAGTGTCGCGATCGCGACGGCGCGGTGCCTACTGCCTATCAACGGTGGGCGCCAGAGTGTTAAATGGGCTCTTGTACAACTCGATACGCTTGTTTCGCCTTACAGTCTCGTCGGTCGGGCAGAACCCTTCGTCTTTTAGCCAATCCTTCAGCCCCACACTGAATCAGGAATGGCAAACGTGGTTCGTAGTCTTAAAAGCACTCGAAAACAACGGTTTAACAAATTTCAAAATGCCAGGTGCAATCGAGTGTACAAAAACTGCTGTTCTAGTGATTTATATTAGCAGCAGTGCAGTGTAAATCTTTCGTTATCGTTTACTTAGTGTGGGGACTGGGGCACCCACAGCGGATTGGCTAAAAGACAAAAGGTTCTGCCCGACTGAAGAGATTGTAACGTCGAAACACGTGTATCGGGCTGTACAAGAGCCCATTTAACAGACCACATGACAAGTTGGCTCGGATGGCAATTGTGAGATACACTGAGAACTGCCATATCTCAAACACATTTCACCTATCATTTAGATAATGTACCATAGAGCCCACGACTCCACAAAGAGCGTTTTACAGAGTTTAGACACACTCCGTTAGCATCTCCAGTGATGTGGGAATTTTCTGACCCCAGAAGGAGATCGAACCCACGTATGGTAATCACCAGGAGTGTCCCACCAAAATTTTCCTACACGTGTAATTCCACTTTTTCTATGACTGCGTGTTTTCAATCGAGCATGTAAAAAGGGCACTTTTTCGTTATCCGCCCCCAGTTTCGCTCTCTTAAATAAAGTATTTTTCAGTTTTTCTTAATTAGAAGTAGTCCTTCAACAGCGTGAATCTCGAAAAATTCACAAATGTACTTTGTTTCCTAAATGACATTTTTGGTGCTCTATTACAGCAAGAATAAAACAATATTTTTTATTCAGACATTTCTTGCGGAACAAAGCTTTTCCTCGAGTAACCATTTGGTAGCTTAGATCTCAAATTTCCGATAACACATTCGGTTTTTAAGAAGACTTTTTAATACACTGTAACAATCAAAAGAAGGTTTGGTTCCGCAAATTTGGGATCAGAAAGGCACAGTGGCTTAGTGGCAATGTTGCGCTGAGGGAACTTAACAATCTTTTTGCCTCTACAGCGCATTAGAAAATGTTTTCCAAAAACGAAGAACATTACTGGAATTCTCGAGATAGAAGCTACCTAATGTTTGGTGAAAGTCGAAAGGAAAGCCTTGTTCAGCAAAAAATACTTCGATGTGAAACATAATTTTAATGTTGCTAGTAGATGCAATGATAAATCCATTTTGAAGCTTAAATACAACAGTGAAACTTTAAGACTTGAACTATTTGAAAATAACTGAAGCTTACAAATCAAACGGCGTGTTTTTCTCTAGGGATCAAAGAAGATGCGAATAATAGAAGTGATCCAAATTTGAGAAACTCAACACTCCTTCGCATGTTATATCGTACTAAGAAGCTTTTTCTGAAAAGCATTTACACTGTTGGCGTCGTCAAGTTATCGAGCGATTACTAAAGTTCAGAAAGAAAAGTTTGATTCAGCGAGAAGTTTTTGAATGACAAACACAGACTTATTTTCGCTGTTACAAAGCAGCAATAAAGCTTTTTGAAAGCGAGATAAATTTCTAGCTTTTTCAGGAATTAGGATACTAAATGATTAGAACCGAAAAAACTTAGAAAAAAAAAACTGAAAGGCGTCTTTCCGAGCGCTTGAACTGGAGACTAATAAAGGAAATGATTGACAAAATGAGGATTAGTGCCTTAATAGGCATATGAATTTTTAGAGTTACACAATTTACCATCAGAAAGCAGAGGAGGTTTGTGGCGCAAATTTGCTCCTTCATTCCCGATGGACAATGAAGGCCACATTGATGATTGTGGGCACGAAGGCGATGGGGGTATCTCAATGACACCATATTGTAGAGAGAAAATGTAGAAACATTCTTGCTCTAATCCTCATCAAAACGGTTGACTTGCCTTCCATGAGTGAACAAAGGCTGGAATCCTTTTGTATTCATGCTTCCACCAGATGATGACAGCGATGCATGAGCTGGGCGAATCCTTTAGTGATTTAGCGAATAGAATCCTTGACTATAAATGAGATTCACTTGCAAGCTCGAGGTCGACGTACCGAGTCGGCAGGACAGTGCTGAGTATTTGAGTAATTGGTGCTCCCGCCAACTCAGACGAGCCGTAGCTCCCGCAACGATAGTTTGGCTACGGTGATTTTAGTATTGTGTTAGGTGAATGACATAGACCGCATTTTAAATTTGAAGAGATGACATGTATTATTTGAAATATGTTTTTGAGTAGGAATTTTTTTTGAGCGAGTTCTCAAATAGTCGGTTGAAAGGTATTGTTACATATGCTTTGTGAGAGCCGTAGGCCATGCAATCGGCAGTCTAAAAACAATCACAGTCACAACACCCCACTTTATAGTATACCCAATATGTGGGGTACTGTGCAAAAATATTTGCGTCAGCCTGGATTCGAACCCAGATCTCACTCTTTCCGGGAGCGTATGCTGACCATTGCACTACCGACGCTCTTCTTGCACAGCACTCTTATTTACGCTATAACGCGTTGTCTGCCAACAGCCAACCGTCGACGGTCTGTCGGGGCAGCCGCTATCGGCATTGAACCCACTTGTGTTGACAAACATTGGATATCGATAATCAGTCTAAATTCTTTCTACTTTAACTGCCACTTGCAGTGGCATGATCTTATAGTGTACCCAATACGTGGAGTACTGTGCAAAAACGTTTGTGTCAACCGGGATTCGAACCCAGATCTCAAGCCGATAGCGGCTGCCCACCAGACCGTCGACGGTTGGCTGTTGGCAGACAACGCGTTATAGCGTAAATAAGAGTGCTGTGCAAGAAGAGCGTCGGTAGTGCAACGGTTAGCATACGCTCCCGGAAAGAGTGAGATATGGGTTCGAATCCTGGCTGACGCAAACGTTTTCGCACAGTACTCCACATATTGGGTATACTATAAGATCATACCACTGCAAGTGGCAGTCAAATAGAAAGAATTTAGTCTCACTTTAAACGAACTCCACGGTGAACCTGTCGTTGTACGTTGGTGTAACAAGTTCGTCGTGGATTCTTCTATGTAGGGGGTAGATGCGCGAGGAACTAAGTGGTCCGCTGATGAGGCTTCAAGGCTGAAACACGTGTCCTGCATTAGAGAAGTACTATAACAGACCTCATGAATGCTTAAACTATCTTATCAATTATATTAGTTTGAAGTGTATCAATCTGTCGTAGGTAGCCAGTGGCCGAGTGGTTTCCTCTTAATCTCTCCAACAATCAATGACGAACGCCCTGTGAACCTCCTTCGATCGACTTTCATTGCAAACCCCGGTAAAACATTCTGGCCATTGATGAAGGTGTCATATTGTTCAAACCAGCAGCAAGGCGTGGGCTCTGGACAAATGTCAATGATAATTTTACTTGACTACAGTTTGTCATTTTTGGGCGTTCAAACCCTATGATATAGCGCGAATGGTTGGGAAAATTGATGGTGGTGAAAATGCTGAGGTAACCAAATGCCGCAAAGACAGCTGAAAAAATTTCTCGATGCCTTCGGAACTCCCCAGCCTGGCCATTGGCGAGATTGAACGGAGATACGCTGAAGCAGTATTCTGTGACATTCGTGAAAATGATAAACCTTTAAACGAGAGAGAAACGAATTAAATAGTGGAGTTTCTCAGACCCTGCAATGGAAAAGCGTTGTAATATGGGTCAAACAAAGTGGCGATTTGACATACCCATGATGTAGAACAGCCGCAAAACAGTTCATGGCGCGTGATTTTGCTGACTACATCATGCTCTCTAACGCTTGTCAAAAACAGAAAACCTTTTCACAGTGAGGAAGCAGTTTATATTCACCTATGTAGCCAGTCATTGACAAAGCCTATTACTTAAATTCAAGCACTTCTCGCATTCGACTCGTTCTCGTCGCATTCAATGTCTAAAAAGGTCACAGGACATTTCACGTAATGCTTCGACTGTTGTCTGAGGAGTTCCATTCATCAAAATCGCCGTCGATGAGAGTATTTCGAGTCGATTCCTCTTGCGACGTTTCCAAACGGATCGCAGGGAAGAAGTGTCCGGAGACAGAATGGAACCAACATCCTTGCTTCTTGGTGGACTTCACTAATGACCACTCCGCTAGTACTCCATTCAGTGAAAGCAATCACAAATTATCTAGACTACCAAACTACTCTCACAAGCGTTTGCTTACCGTTCAGCCTTTATTATAATAAATTCTGCGTCGACGAAACCGCCGTGTAGCGCTGCTCAGCGATCCTGTTCAATCCATAACCTGCTACACGTGTACTACACTGTACGTGATTACAGTGATTATAGCTCTTTAAAACAGTTTACACCCCCTGAGCCCATTTGGTTCTCCGTGACCGACTGATTGTGGTGTTGGTCATGGCACGCGCAGAGCCGAGCTCCACCCCCTACTTCTTTCTGGTAGTCAATAACGGAGTCCTATGGAACGCCACAGCAAGACTATCCCCGAGATTGTAAGGAAGCTCGCTCAAAGAGTATTCTACGTTGCGCAAATAGAAGACAAACAACGAATTGAATGCTAGAAGTACTGGGATCGAAACAGTGAAAAAAAGGAAAATGCTGCGATGACGGATCAAATAAAGTGCTAAAAAAGTGCTAAACCCATTTGAGATTCTTTTACCATTTTATGGGTCTGAAAGTCAATCGGTGATCCCATGGAACCAGCTCGCCTCAGCCGATTACCTATAACTCAGTCGATGCCGATTTCAATGTCTCTCTGTGATTGGACTGTACGTAATGGATTAATGTATAATGTCTCCGTTCGATGAGAGGAAAGCTAGTAGATATACGTAGAAATTTCTAATCTTCGCCCCATTGTACTTTCATTAAGAAGTAATCATCAATGACGAAATTAGCGTTGTTAAGGCCTTGTCAGAGTAGTCAAATAGTTCTTTCCAAAGTTTGATAGAGAGTAGACGAAATGACTGTTTCATGTCAGGAAGTAGCTCATTGTCAGGATTCTGGTGGATATTATGCCCTCATAACACAATGGACAACCAATTAAAGCAGAGCAGAAAAATGAGGTGACGATATTCAAAGAATGGGAAGTATATTCTGAAAGCATGGAGTGTGGTTACCAAGACCCACCTATATAAATTCCATACGTTTGTATCGGTTGCACATACTTCAGACACCGTCACATAAAGGCCTGTGGCGATACAGTTCCAATTATTTATTTCAATGAGTCACTACTTAACATCTTTACACGTATCTCTGCACTGAGAACACCAGTGCATACACCAAAAACCTAGAGTTTGTGTTTTGAGCGCTATCTGAACTGCCACAAAGTAGTGAAGCGTCGAAAATTCGAAGATATTGACCTTTTTATCGTCAGTTGCTCCATTCAAGTTCTAGTAAAATCACAGCGGCATTGGTTTTTGACCGCATTACGACATAGGCGATTTGTTCGCACGCCAACTTTAATTTCATTCCGAAGTTTTTTTTAAGGTAACATTTTTTGAAACACTCTCCTCATTCAAATAAAAGAAACATCAGGTGGGTCTAAGCCTGTACAGCGTCAGATTATTTCTAGGCCAATTTCTTTCCAACGGACCATCATTTCTGAAAGTGGTCCCACTCTGTTAGTCTTTGACTTGAACCTCGCAGGAAACAGTAAATTTTTCTAAAAATGTTCTCCTCATACCTAGCAACTTCTTTGAAGCGCAAAATGTTCAAACAAGACGTTTCTATATTCCTTGTTCTTCAAAAGTTGTGGCGTCTATTGACAAGCAATTTCTACATGTGTCAAGGGTGATAGGAGAGGTAGGCAGTAGTATACTTTGCTACTTGATATCCAAGAACACCAAGCGATACGCAAGACTCTGAACCGCGCAATAGAATTGAGCGTACGTTATACCCTTACAGGGATTGCGTGTTAGCCACTACACTATCCGGAGTTTCAACCTGCTATTACTCTTTCTGCAGAGTAGAGTCTCCAGAGTGTAATGGCTAACAGACCGCTCTTGCTAGCTGTGAAAAGCTGGCTCAACTCCTGTTTCAGACTCAGAGATTTGCACATAACCCAACATTCTTATATGATTAGTGGGACAGATTTCAATTTACAAATCCTCTTATGATTTTTGAGCACGTGTGGCACTGTACTTAGAGATAGCCCGCAACTCAGGCGTGGTCGTTGGACCAATTTCTCGTTCCAAGCTTATCAAGCCTTCCACCTTTACTTCATGAGTCACTTCCAACGATTCCGAGAAGTTGAAAACATGGCGCATTGCTCAGGCATTGACCAACTTTCGAAGCTTTCAATTCATTTATCATTTTAGCTCCTTGACCGGGTACATATTATGTTTTGCCTATGTGTGAAACTGTGGCTTAATTTTCAACGTCAACAGTGACAAAAATATGCCTGATAGTTAATTTTGAGCCATACTTATGTCTGTTATGGGCACTTGCACAGTGCAACACACGTGTTTCGGCCTTGCAACCTCGTCAGTTGCACGGTGCTTTTCGGTTCAGTCAGTTCCTCGGGAATCTTCTCTTTATACCGAGGAGTCGAATGCAAAGTCTGTGCGTGGTCTCGAGAAACACTCGAGGCAAAAGGAGATGTCAGGTATCTAGCGAACGACGTCTTAAATTAGACGAAAGGTGGGGTCAATTACTTTATGTCATTGTTTCGATTGAGAAAGGCTTGTGTTGGAGGGATTAATGATAATGCCTCTTAGTTCTAAATTTTGCCAAACTTAATAACCTGCTTTTACAGCGCAGTGCTGTTGACTGTTGCAATGTATATGCACCTTCAATCTTAGGAACGACATTATTGATAAGAAAGTAAATGAAGGCACCATGAGAAGTTGTATCTTTTTTGGGAATTGAGCCTGTTCAAAGCACTTCTGTATAAACTTAGTTATAAGTCACAATGTTCATTTTGTTGAACGTCAAGGTGGCAAAGGATGTTTGCTTTATCAGAAACTACTCAATATGGCAATGCAATTGACAGCGAGCATTCAATATTTGCCACCATCCAGTCGTTCAGCGGCAGTGTCGTGACGTGAAAAGCTGCAGTCATCTCAAAACTACTTATACCACGTTATTTTGATGTGATACAATTTCTAGAATAACGAAATACTTTACTCAAAAAAACTGACCAAAATTTTTCCGCTCGTGTTGTCATTGAACTTATGAGACTAAGACAAAGTATAAGATAAGGCTGTCAGCGTTGATTAATCTCTGAGGAATAGGGAGTGCACATGACTTTGGTAGGTATCTATTAGCCTACAGATGCATCAATTCAATGCTGCCACTCGCGCGGAAAATTTCTTCATCAACTTGCTGACCCGAAAAGAGTGGGAATTCGGTCTGTGGGGACGAGGGACCGAATCAGCGGAGACTTGTGTGCTGCAGAACACCTTTGACCACCGCTTCACACCAGTGATCATTATCACTGCTTAATAAACAGTTAATGAAGATGTGTCAGCAAGAAGCACTGATCCTGGAAAATGCTAAACGTTTCTAGGTGGATCTTTTATTATAGACTATCTGGAAGATCGTAGTCGATTTTTCTTCCAAGAAAATAGCGCTAGCGGTTTGGCCGTATGCTTGCCCTGCCAAAGCTTGAGTAGGCTTTTGATTGTAGTCTCAAAAAATTTAGTGTATTTAAGAATTGGCTTGCTTTTAACTTTGTCAAGGTACGCTTGATTTGGATGCAACTTGCTGGCATCACAGGTTCAACAATGACTCTAAGTCATATGTGTTCGTCATCGAGCTTTATCTCAATACTCCGCAATTCTAGTATTTTTACTGCTTTTTCGCAGTGTTATGATGTTACATGTATACCAAAAGTTGCTGGCTGATAGTTAACATAAAGATGTTGAGGAATGAGTGATGGCGCAAATGTGCCTCGGCATTGCAGTGGTCGTAGCACGCGTCCCCGGTATGGATGAAACGCGGGTTCGAATCCCGCCTGAAGTTGTGTTTTTGCTCGCCACTCAATTCTCTTTGGTATTCATTTCAAAAGCTTCATTTTTACATGTTTATCTTTCAGATGATTTTTTGATATAGCCAATAATCTGAACCATAATGTACCACGAAGTTTTTATCTAATTTCGTTTAAAGAGAGCACAATGTATGTGAGAAGATGCAGAATTTTCATAATGACAGCTCTTATCGCTTCAAGATGAGGAACTCATCAGCTATACTTATCATTCATAAATTTTTTGAAACACGATCGAAATATAAAAAACTCAGGAATGGACATGGTCCGGAGGACGTTGATTATCTCCTATGTCCCGAAAGGGTATACCATTTTGAAAGGAATAATGAGCGCGAACACAGGGTCTAAAAAAATAGGTCTCTTTCTGAAAGTTCTAACTGACTAAAGGCTGATGTCCGCTTTTGTAAAAAGACAAATGATGTCCATCAAATTTTGATACTTATCCTTGTTGAACGATTGTGATCACGTGTTGTCATATGATCTAAGCCACTAAGGGTGCAATGTGGCTAGAAGCTGTGCTATAATTTAGACCCTTGCTATGGGTACCCATGACTATTGATGATTGCTGCTTTTACTCAGTTGCGACTAACTCCTGGAGACATTACTACCACAGGAGTGGTTTTTCGCTGTTGCGATCACCAAAACAACACAAGCTCACAGAGCAAGTGTTAACAGATGTTCAGAGAGTTACCACCTAACCAGTGCGATCTAGAGAAGATTAACCCATGGAGGTGATGTGTTTATGTTTTACTCATGGCAAGCAACCGAAGAAATTCTGACTTGTTGAACATTTGTAGTGCCCTCCATAAGTGAAAGGTCTTGCTGACTAACCACACTGCTACACATACGATGTTGCCTTCACTAACATTCCATATCGTTAACATTTGGACACTCTCTCTGAATGAATATGAAAATTCCTTGCGAAGCTGATGGACAATGTTTATCATAAAAACGAGAAAGTGCTGAGAATTTAGGCCTATTTGTTGAGATGCTAATCGAGGATGAAATGTATAGACTGGCTTTAATCCTCATCAGAACGATTACTGCGATTGGGAGCGGCTCAAAAGGCCGGATGAAGCCTTCAGCTTTTCCTGGACTCGGATGAATTGGTATATTGATGGCAACAGTATAAGGAAGATGAGCAGATTTGCTGAAATAAAGAGTTATTTTAATTTAATTATAAATTTTTCTGTGATTATTTTTCATTTAGGAACGATGCGCATCAAAATTTTCAGCTTGTTTAGCACGATGTCCATTGTGCATCACTGGCTGACTCTTGTTTATTGATGATGTGCTGGCAGAGAGCAGCTATCTGACAACTTTCATAAAGGCGTTCCATACCTTAAAGGTCTGAATTGTATTAGCTGGCATGCAGCAAACTATTATTTCCAATAATCATTGTGGTCTTGAAAAAAAAAGAAGGCCCCCAAACCTTGCTGTCATCATTTATAATATCTTTAGGCAATCTCCTGCATCATCGAAGACAGGAACCAAAGCTAAGTAGTAGAAATTTCTGAGAAAAAAAAACTGCACTGCTAGATTTCGTTTTATATGCCTCCAATTGATGTGGGTGAGACTTTTATTCTTATATCCAGCAGTCAGCAGTGCAGATCTCAGTACCTCACTCGGGTCACAGTCTCACATTCATCATGCACAAAAGTTTATAGTTTGAATCTCCGTAGTCTGAGACAATCCTGCAGAGTATATGCAGGCCTCTACCGGTCTCTGACCTTTGACGATTAAAAAAACTCTCTTCAAGAAAATCTGATACAAATTTGACAATTCCGTAGAGACGGGGGATTTAATTCAGAGTGAGTCGAACCACAACAGTGCAAGTAATGTATAGAATATATATATATATATATATATATATATATACCGCACTTTTGGTACAGTGTGGGATAAATTGTCTATTAAAGCATCTGAAACTGTGTGATCAGTCGAAAATCAACCTAACTGGGCTGGATTAAATCTTTTCCATCCATCAAATACATGGTAATGTTGTGTTCGGTGAATTGTGTGAGGATAGGCCATTCGTTTTGAATTAAATACCTTAAGACGAAACACAAAAGTACCGCATCCACAGGATTTCGTGCAGAGCTACCTTCTTTTATTGTGATTTCCGTTCTATGAATGAGTCGCTCCTTGCGTTTTGAAAAGATTCTGCGCTTCTGTTCCCCTCTTTGTTTCTCTATATTCTCCATTGTACTTATGTTCTTCCAGGAATCGTCCTATATTCTTGGTTTATGTACAACTTTAGTATAGAAAAGAAACACTGGAACGGATAAACAGAGAACGACGAAATGCTTGCCGGAAATGATGCTGCACACAGCATAGGATGCCAGTTCATGTAGACAGCCATTTCTGCTCCTCGTCATTGGCTGCATTTATTTTCGAACAGCAATAGTGCTTCGTAAAAAAAATAGAGAAACTGAGTGAAAAATTATTTATGACACACCTTTATATGGACAACGGCCTTCACAGTACGTTAGATTAGCAGCCGGCTAATTACAGAAAGCCTGCGAGTAAACTTTTATAAACCAAAATAAACTTCGGAGGAGAAATGGCGATTATATGTGCGATACCGCCCACTTTCGCAACTGCAGCATAACATCTATAAAAGTCACATTCTGCGAGTGTGGTCAGTCTGTTTCATCGATCAGCGATGAGTCAAGCAGCCTCGTAGTTTTTGGAAATCTTCCAACGAATAAGATTTATGAAGTCATCAACATTATTAACAATTCGGAGAAACAGGATTTTTTTGACTACATAAACGCCATGGTGTATAACTGAAATCCAAGTAAGGTTTAATTGCTCCTCTGAATAGTCACATAAATGCGAAACCACGTCATTTTAACACTTAATCTTTGAGGACGGGAATGATCTGATTCCAACTCATTTTCGTTGTGCTTGTTTATTTTGCCGCATCAAGGACTTTTGCTGCAATTATCATATCGTATCGACGGCTTTTCAACTTAGACTATCGAATTGCACATTGAACCTTGAAGTGTTCTACATACCTAATGATTCGAAAATTCTTTGGAAAGATTATTTCGCTTATGAGAGACATTCGTTGATTGGGAAAGGAGCTCCAAAGAGACTAGTGCTATTGAGTATACATTGGTAGTGTCTCTGATGCATTTGTTTCTTGAATATTCTATTTAATACACATTCTAGCAACAAAGACATTGGCTAGATTTCCCTGAAAGATGTGCATCAGTTCTGACTTACTTAGATACTTAACGGTCCGTCTTCACGAACTGTGCGGACTCCAGCACATCTTCCTCTCTTCTTGCCTTCTCGCGATTGTCGTCCATGGCGGTGGTTTCGCGCGAGCATGGCCACTGGTGAAGTTTCATGCCGTGATCTGTAGAATATCGGCAGGCACGATCACAGCTGAAGCGAATGTAGATATAAATAAAGCTAGTCAATTCTTCTAGTGAATGCGTCTGCCCAACGTGTAGGTGGTCGTCCTCGGGAACTGAAGTATTCTAGTGGCGTCCACTCTACAATTCGTTTCGTCCAATTGTCTTCCAATCTTCTTACTATATGATCGGCCCATCCGTGATTCTCTATTGACATGAATTCTTCTGGATGGCGAATATGAGGTAAATTTCTGAGATCTGAGCTTGCAAGTCGGCCACGTGTTGTGAGTGCCGATTGATTTTCAGAAGACATTTGTTCAAGCGCTCTATTGGTCGTTCGCAGTAGCCTAGAGTGGTCAAAGTATCAGCCCACGTCTCTGCTGCATATTACATAACAAAATAACATAATACTTATATATATATATATATTATATATATATATATAGACATTCTTGAAGAGAACGTGTTATGAGCTCTTGGTGTGTGGTGAGGGCTGGTGAAAATCTTTTTAGGTGCTGATGTGTAATCATTTGATAAAATCGACTGTTTTTAAAACTTCGTAATGAACATTCAAAATAATCCAAAAAAAGAGAATGTTTTTAGCCTAAACGAGGTTGGTACGCCAGGGCCATACACCGGTGTTTCGGAGGTTCGTCCTCCTCGTCAGTGACCCCCGCCTCCCTCCCTGCTACAATGCAGGGCTTAATGTGGTGCGGGGGTCACTGACGAGGAGGACGAACCTCCGAAACACCGGTATATGGCCCTGGCGTACCAACCTCGTTTAGGCTAAAAACATTCTTTTTTTTCTGGATTATTTTGAATGTAATCATTTGATTGGTAGTTCTAACATCGAATTAACCATTAACTTTGGGGTAAACAAACTGATTTCAGACTTATCCGGTATCAGTGCTCTCCCGCTAATCCACGATAGCTTGAGACTTTTCTTCATTGAAAACTAAGAACATCAAAGAACCACTGTCTTCTAGGATTCAAAGCCAGAATCCAACTACATTTATACTATCGAAAACTCTCAAGTAGTCACATATATATTATATATATATATATATATATATATATATATATATACTATACTATACTATACATGAGCGCATGTGGCGCAGTGGTTAGCGGTGCCCTGCGTCACACACGAGGTCAATGGTTCGATCTCGCGCTCATGGCTCACCAAGCCATCCATCCCTCCGGGGTCGGTAAATTGGTACCAGGCAGGTCTCAGACTTGTCTGGGAGGATAAGCAGCACTGACTCGGTTCAGCGGGAGGCCACCGCGAGTCAGTGTAAAGGCCAGATATGCATTCAATCACCTCAGACGAAGTCAAAAATTGAAGTCGAATGCATGGCGCATCCCTCAGGGATTGATCAATGCCGAGAGCTTTATCCTTTATCCTTTACTATACTATACATAGAAATATATAGATATACAGTGCGTGTATATGTATATATATGTATATGTACATATACATATATATACATATATATATATATATATATATATATATAGATAGATAGATAGATAGATAAAGACATTCTTGAAGAGAGCGCGCTATGAGCTTTTGGTGTGCTAGTGAGGACTGGTGAAAGGATCTTCAAGTTTTTATGTGTAATCATATAATTAGTAGTTCTAACGTCGAACTAACATCACAGACATCAGAAACTGCAATATTTTTCCCACAGAAAGTTCCTTGTTCTTCTTGACTTGATGTGAAAACACATGACTGTGGTATTGAAAAGGATCGGAGTTAATGCTCATAAAAACCGCCTCCACTGCCATATAGGATTAAGCAACGAATTGCATTGTGCATAAATGATCGATATCTTGATTAGATATACAGAAAAGCATTGTTGAACGTTGTAGATAGTTTTCTAAGCATCTTTCAGGCAGCATTGGTGCTTTGTTTCCTTGACTCTTTTATCTCTATTGAGCATGCCGTCAAAACTTCGCATAGGTTAATCATTCCCTGTAGCGTACGAAAATCCACATTGCTAAAAAACTCTTCTGCTAACGTGCTTTTATTCTGCATGGTGTCGGTTATCACCATGAACTAGAACATTTTGTTCCATTTCACCCGTAAGATCAAATGTGCGACAACTCAAATGCACGCCTGAGGAAGTCCAGCATGAAGCTCATCAAAATGCCTCTGCGGTGTATATTACATTTGGAGTTTTTTTCAAGAACGGTACTATCAAAGCACTTTGCCAATTCTCAGTTTTCGTGCGCACAGGAGAAAGTTGACGTTGACCAGAATCTTTCCAATCGTAAACGTCCAAGTCTATGAGTTGGCTGCTCAAATGAAACAAGGTTGATGGCCTCGCCTTTGTTTTAGAGACATCAACTCCACCGAGATATCTGCATATATTCCAGATTTTAGTTGACTTTTCATCTACCAATCTGATGACGTTGCACTTGTTTTTGGCTTGCTTCATCGCTTGTTCAACAGAGATTTTAATGCCCATAAGTTGCAAAATTTAGATCGTCATCACTACACGCAGAGATCTGACCCTAATTTTGTGTGACTGCTCCACCAAATGACGAATTAAGACGAAATCGCAGACACTCAGATATTTTCGCGAATGGATTCGATGCAAACATCTTGATTGCTTTCAAACATCTAAAAATATGCTAGACGACTTGAATGACGATAAGAAAAGATGTCGTTTTAATGCATTGTTGGCTTTTCTTCAATGCATTCACAATAAATCGTTTTCGACTGCGTTGTGTCTTTGTAATAACCAAGAGATTGGCTTAGTGGTCAGACAGTGATGGAAACTTCGAAGCTTTTCTTAAGAGCAAACTTCCACAAAAATGGTTATGCTGCTCTTCTGATGGTCTTCACCTTGATTAGCTAATCAGAGTTCTCATAATATGAATGAAAACCTTTTTATACATATCACCTGCACTGTGCTTATTCGGCTGATTCATGCATTCGCTTCGTATCCAAGTATTCGACGGATTTAGAACTTCTGTGGAACAGTCTGCTTCCTCCTGAAAACATTGCAAAACAAATGCTTGCAAAGCGAAGCAATGATTAAATAATAATGGAGATCATCTATTATGATCACAAGGCTGAAATGGGGACAGCACTAAACTTAGCATAATACCTTTTAAGTACCGACGAACTCTTCACGTGATATTCTATGCAACCCTGTTTCACTTAATATTGTAGGATAGAGATACTTTTGTCGAATGTCGAAAAAATTTGCTTGGGTTTGTGTCTCGCATGGGTTAAAACTCGTCGGATGGCTTTCCAAACGCTACGCTCGAGTACATCGGCACGACAAAACATTTCAACTTTTAGTCAATATATGCAGTAATTTCAAAATCATCGCTTTTGACTAGAAGCGGCTTTTTTTGTTGATTTGATAGTCCTAAGCATAACAAAGCTTGAGGAGGTAACTCCCATGACCGATTATCGATCAACCTCGGCATTGGTTGATTAACTTCTTATTTCTGATCAGCAAACACGAAGCTGTTAAGTTGACAATTTATTCAGTACATATGAACAGTACAATGAACATGATGATGATGGCTGACGTTTCAGCTTTGTCGCCTTCCTCAAAGCCTGAAAGAGTCATAGCAAGAAGTGTACTTTTGGCGTAAAAAAAAACTATTTCGGACCGATTAGAGTAATGTTCAATGTAGCAAGAAGTCTCGATCCTACGCTTAGGGTAAATGTCCCAATGAATTGAGTAAGTGCCCATGTTGCTTAAACTCTTCCTGAGATCTTGAGAAATTGATGTGCAGACGATGTCAAAGCTTGCCAAGCGGTATTCACAGGATCTTGCTGATTAAGAAAAGATTTGCCTCATTGTGGCTTGAATTGTTCATGTGAGCAGTAATTGTGCTAGCTCGCTCCTGCTTCAACATTCTAAGAAGATCTCAGTTTAAAGACTTTGTAAGTTCGAATAAACTTACCGGCGTGCAGTTCACACTCACACAGTCTGATTTATCTTCTAATCGACTGTTTTGAACCTCGCTATGTACATTCAACATGGTCTGTGGGAATGCTCTGAGCCTTTACGGGATTGATGCGTCAGTGGTTTAAAGTATCGCCCGCCTCACCAGACCCACGTGTCCCTACTCAACACTGCTCTATTGAAGATGGTGAGATGTGTTTTTGGTTATAGCACGTGAAATTGTGGTTATCACCATTTTTTCAGCCAATAGGCAAGAGCTAGCAGTGAATATCCAGATATTACATTCCAATCAACTGTCTCCAAACCTCGCTATAGAATTTTCTAGTATAGTCTGAGAAAGTGTTTCAAGCTACCTTCCTACTGTGGAGTAAGGTTGACTCGTGGGGCATGTGGCCCTCATGAGGAGGGATGATACCGCGAAAATATAGGTAAGCCACTAACGTATCAACCTCAAAAATGCTTAAAATACTCTCACAGTCTTTGATTTACTGTAACACAGATTTGCTCTACGCATACGCATTCTGAGCAAAAAGGAGATGCCGAATCCAGTAAAACTTTCATTCATATCAGTACATCACTGTACAATGCAATGGCTTCGGAGTTCAATACGCAGTAGGGAAATTTTGTTTTTGTTGTTTCACATTTAATGCATTTTTTCTTACAAACAGCTAAAATGTCTGCTAGCATAGTAAGTAGTTTGATCACCTGTATTTACCAGCCCTATAATCGGCGAGTGACACGAGCGAGTATCGCTTTATCCTATTACGGACAATACTCCCAGTACGCTCTCCTCGTTGCAAAGATTAGTTGAGCATTACACCTTCATGCTAGGCCTTCGTGAGGAAATGGGCATATCGGATTGATGGTCATCCTATAATGTGCTTAAAAAGTCGAGGAATCCAGTCGATGACTATTCTCGTCCATCGACTACTGATAGAGCGTATTACGTGTCCTCGGTGCTTGAAACGTTAACCGGGCTCTTCGATTGCTGATCATTAGCGTAGGTCAGAGCTTCAAATCCTCTCTCACATTGGAAGATGGGGATTTTCTTAGCATCAATATTTTGACACCGCATTCAGAAACGCCGAGTGATTTTCCGTCCCACTCACGTAGGCGCCATGTGCCCGATTGCTATCTGAACCAGGGTTGACCATGCAGTCGAAAAGTGGGCGCAGAACCAAATGGTGTTTACCCTCTTAACTACAATCTCGATGCTGTTAAACGCTCCTCAAGCCATTGCCTTGCTCTTTTTCAACCTTGTTGCTAAATCCTTCATTATGTTGACTCCAGAATCACATAGTTGTTACCAAAATACTCAGAAGCTTTTACTTCTTTAAGCTTGAATGGAACATTTGAAACCAATCCATTCCTTATAAATATCGTTTTCGTGAAATTCAGTCAAAATTATTGTTTCGACACCCGTAGTCAAAAGCAGTCGTCATTCATTCCGCTTGATCCCAATCGACATTCTATGCTTGGTGTTATAGAAAAGAGGTCATCAGCAAGAGAAGATGGTATAATTGCTAAATTGTATTTAATTCCACTCTAAGGTTTGTTGGCATTTAAGAGAGCGGCAGTGAATAGCGTAATTTTAATTGAAATTGCGTTGTCTTGTAGAACCCCTCTTCTTGCATCGATAGTAAAATTGTTATCGGATGTTATGTCTTAGCACAATGTACAACTTTCTTAGTGTAACATTAGATGGCAGAGACGACTGAGGATCAGTTGAATGAGCGAGGAATGATGTGGGAGTTCTACAATTGCTATGTAACTTTCAAGACCACGTCTTTTTAGGTCTTCTTATTAGCGTAACTAACTTTTTTTGGATATAAAAAGCATCTTAAGAAGAGTTCCAGGTGGAAAATACTATTTTTGGATTTAATTTCACCTCTTGACCTAATTACAGTGAGTGATGTGTTGCAGCCATTCAAAATGACTACTTGTAGTACCAAAATTAGCAATCCCTCATTTTCCTCTCCTTTTGTGTATACATTTCAAAACTGTTCGGTACATGTTTCTGGTATGTGCTTTTTCATATGTTGAGAATGAGAGGAAAAGTAATGGCTCAGTATAATTTTTATTACTCAGCTGCCGATGCCATCTGCACTGTAGCCACTTTCTGAGAGCTCTGTTTTACTTGTATATTTACGAACGAGCGCCACTTTTCGTTCGGACTTCCGGACGTAAATTAACAGTACTCTGACGTCCATTCAAAACTTTGAAACATCTGTACAATTCCTCGTTTGTGGAATAACTAATGAAGCGGTCGTCTAGGTATCGACAGGCAGAATGATAGGCCTTGTACAAGAACTAAAGTACACCTTGGCCATGAAGGCAATGACAAGTCTTGATGCTACATCGCAAACCTATAGCCAACCACCTAAGTCGCGCGAAACATCTTCCCGATCGCTGAAAGAGTAAACAGCTATTACATTGATTCAAGAGGGCCGTCAGATGTTGAGTCGACAAGCAGTGCATGTTTATTTCTTCTTCAATTTCCTCGAAGATTTCGAGATCGGCTTGTATTGTGGAGTCATAGATATATTAGCATGATGAGAGGTGCAATATATGTACATATGCATATTCAAACGGTGTACAATATTCACGCCAGAAAGTTTAACCGAGAAGTGGTTTCCATTCGCAAACATACAAATAATGTTTCACGAAGTGCAAAATGTGCTGAAACTAAGTACTAATAATGCACTAGTCCATTACCTTTCCCATCATTCTCAACATATAAAAAAGCACTTATCGAAAACATGATTCCAAACACCTTGATATGTGCGCACAAAAGGATAGGAGCGGAAAGAATTATATGCATAACACAATCAGGCATTCCCAGCGGCTACACAACACAAACACTCGAGTTAGCTTGAAGAGAGGAGTTAGACCCTAAAACAGTAGTTTCCTCCTGCAAAGATCTCTTCCAAGCCGTCTTCATGACAAACGAATTTAGTAGCGTTTTTAGAAAGTGCCTAAATAAATGTAGTCTTTGAAGTTCTGTAGCAGTTGTTAAACTCCCACCTTACTCCTTACGTCGTCAACCAGTCCACAATTGCCTCTGCGATCAGGTGTGCATATTGAGAAATTTACGCTAGCGGAAGAGAGGAAGATTGTCAAAGTTTAAGATATATTCTCTATCATGTGAGGCGCAGTGGCCGAGTGGCAGTGATACTCGTGAGGGCGCGTGTGGAGGTGAGCTCCATCTCAGCTCTCTCTGGCAGTCGACAACAACGCCTTACGCAACACCACAACCAGGCTATCCTCAAGATTGCGAAAACAGTCGCTCAGGCCAGCATTCTATGACGCTCAAGAAGAGCATGAAAAAACGAATTGAATGCTAGTAGTAATGGGATTTGCAGAAGACACAGTGAAGATGGATCAATGAGGCGTCTAAAAAGTGTCATGCTAGGAATGAAAAGTAGAATAGCAGGATGGGTGAAAAGTTCGCGCCGTTTTATTTTTCCAATATAATTTTTGCAACAAATGTGTGTGATTTTGACGTCGTCCGATTGCGCATTTTCTTGCAAACATTCTAGTATGCAACTTGCCAATACTTGCTTTAGGATAGAGCTGTCTTGATTGATAATATATTTGCTACTATTTATGCACAAGTGGCGAGAAAAGCAAATATTAGTGATGCGGCTCGCAAGATTAATGGAGCTTGGGACGGTGATGAGGTTGTGAAAGGATGGCTAGAAAGTGATTTGTAAAGTTCAAAGCCGGATAAAACTGTTTTTAGGATCAGTCACGCTCGGGCCGTCCACAGGAACATGACCACCAAGCAATCTTTACGATGGCCGAAGACAATCTCTCAATGACATGTCGAATGCTTGCTGAAGAGTTCAATTATTGCTTTAGGACCATCGCCAACATTCTGCATCAACTGGTAAGGTTTGGAGAAAGTTGAAGTAAGTCTGCATAATTTAACTGAAGCCCAGAAGGCGAAGCGTGCTGAAGTTCCTCATCGCCATCTCGGTCGATACTCTCGATATCGAATTGGAAAATGACATCATCAACTTCTTCAATTTTAAACCGCTCGAGTTCTACAGTCGACGCATCGATCTCCCACTCGAAAAGTCGCAGGAAGTTGTTAAGTTTGATGGAAAATATTTCGATTATTGGTTTTGTCTTTTAATCGGAACAAAGTATTGCGAAAACCAAAAAACGGCACGAATTTTCACGGTGGCTAATGTGTAATCATTTGATTGTAGTTCTAACATCGAATTAACCATTAACTTTAGGGTAAACAAACTGATTTCAGGCTTATCCGGTATCAGTGCTCTCCCGCTAATCCACGATAGCTTGAGACTTTCCTTCACTGAAAACTAAGAACATCAAGAGAACCACTGTCTTCTAGAATTCCAAGCCAGAATTCAACTACAATTTCATATATATATATATATAGTAGCCAGAAATTTAAGTTTGGAAATGATCGCTAACACTTTTATGGAAATGTTTTGTCCAAAAAAGCGGTCGTAATTTCATTTGTACCTGAATAGCATACTTGTACCAATATTTTTCGAGTCGCAATACGTCACTTCAAACATGGCTTTTCCAACACCCAACACTGGGTGTGACTAGTTTAACTGTAACGTTTAAATTAGAAAAAACTATGCTTAATTTAGGAGCTAAGGAAAAGTCAAGGAAAACGTGTCATATCGGACGATGTAGTGAAGATTGATGCCACGTGTAACAACAATGGTTCAAGAGAGATTATAATCGAAGTAAGTAGCAGCCAGCACTTGTGCTAGTCCTCCTCTTCAAAAGTAAATAGATGCAGGTTGAAAATTGTCTCTACAGAGCATTGATAGTTGACAGCCGTGTCAAAGCGTCAAACTCTCTCTGCGACAGAAAGGCGCCTCAATGGAAGGCACGGGCTGAGTTACTTTAGCTGATCAAATAGCCACAGCTGTAGAAGACTACTTGGAATCTGCTTACTGTAGCATGTAGATTATTCGGTTTGGACTGGATGTGACCGATGAAATATTAGTTATAGTTCTAACATCACTTAGGATTCGAACGCGGAGGAAATTCTCATTTAATATCACTGATATATCCATATTCAAGAAGGTTTACGTGCGCTGCCGTTTGAATTTTAAGTACAACGTGATCTGTGCTCGTGCCGACCTCTCATACATCGCTCATATCGAAGAGTTTTGTCAGCAAACTGTATGCGATGTCGCTTGCTTTGTGTCCAAACAACTTTCGGATTCGATTCGGGCAAGGAATGTAGATAAGAATCTCTTGAAAACGCTTTGTGACCTTTCCGCCTTCTGCAGATGTCAGTATTCCCAATCAATTCCTATATCCCCAAATTTTACCCACATATTTATTAATAAATAATAATTCAGAAAACTGCTACCGAAATAGACTATGCAGTTGATTATGTTCTTTTATAAAGGAAATAGCCCTAAGTTCAATCAGAATGACTTAAGTGATCCATAAATAGTGCTTTTTATTCGCATGATTATCAATAAATTGCACATCGATGCTAAAATAATCGCAGCTGTGAATAAGATAGTATCATTGTAAAGAAGAAAAATGCCTTGATTGTCGTTCTTATCATACTTGTGTTCTCTTTCAGAAAAAGAACATGTTGCTTCAAGTTTTATATGCGATCAAGTGGAGCCACAGTATATGACGCAAACGCGATTCCTATGATAACGTCTTATGCGCACGTTGACCCACAGAAAATCGCTTTTGAGTACGCAATGGGAGCTCTCTGTAATTCGCATGCTTGCGTGGATGTGAACTTTTTCAGCTGACTCTTGTAGCTATCGTTGAACACCTGAAAGTTAAGAGTTTGCGATCTTCTTCAAATCGTATCGCCTTAACACCTAACATCACGTCATGACAGTAGTGAAATTTACATTTACATCGACTTTGACAAGTCTAACAAAGATATGCGATATCATCAACGGCACCATTAAGATTTAATGATATCATGTCAAGTTTTATCAACACGGCATGGCCACTATCCACGCTAAAGCATAACGAAATAAACTCTCCGTTGATTTCCTGCGTGAAAATCTTCATCGCATTGCCAGGAGAAAAAAAAAAGATGTGCGCTTTGAAACACCTAAGCTATCATTACAAGGTGAGCTGCATTCAGCGGGCAATTCAACTACTCACGAACAATTGAGACACCTATGCATTCAATTTAATGAAGAAAACTTGTCAGAAACAAGAGAAACTGTGCTGACTTTCCCTACTACCTCATCATTTTTACGGTAGGGTGCAATGTGAATTATAAGCCCCAGGGTACTGATATGCGAACAAAACTTAGAACTTGATGTATGTCTAACGGGCTCCAACCACGTCTGCACCTTTTCAGAGCAGCGTGCTAGTACCACTTCATTCAGGCCCTTGCCCAGTTTTTCTCTTAGACGCGTTTTACTGCATCAGTTGCGAACATTCATTCGTCAGCGGGACTAATAATGGTAGTTCAGATTGTCATTGCGCATGTATATTATCTCGTTATCAGCCCTGATAAACGAAAATGGGATTAGTGAAACTTCTCGCCATGATAGAGGACTGGAAACGAAAAAATTTAACACCGACTTTTCTGTTCTACAATTCTGTTCCCAAACTTCAGAATCCCCTCTGAAGAGAAACTGCCAAATATCTTACTACAGAGTTCGAGTTTCAGTAGAACGCATAGAGAAGGGCACAACTACAAAATCTGATAATATTACTGCTGACTTTTTCAGCTCTAATCTACATACACTACCCGCAACCTGTATGACATCTCACTCTCAAGAAAATTTCGGACCAGTGAACGACGCCGCGCACCGTCGCCTCGTTCAGGAAGAGTCTTCATAATTATTATTTAATATGCTTATTGCATGTATTTTATGAGCTTATCACAAGGTCATTCTAATGCCCATTTCAAGGAGTTTGATCCTTCTAGGACTTCGGTCATTTTCACCACAAGGGTGATTCGGACGGCATGAAGAGCGGCTGATGGCAGGCGCTCCAATTTTCTTTATGAAATAGATTTTTTTCGGGGGTCTAATCGTTATTTCATAAAGAAAAATAATGGAATGACCTTAGTGAGGCCTTGTGATACGGACAACGCTACCGTTTTCCCTGAAACCATGCATTTTCAAGGGGAAATCGAATACCTTTGGGAAGGTCATAATACAAACTGCTCTCGAACATTTCTAGCCATCTTATCTCTATGTATTCATATCTCAATTACAATCGTCCTTCATTTGTTATGTCAACATCTGTTCATTTTTGTGCATTGCCCTAGAAGAATAAAACGCCAAATAATCTATCACATTATCATTTTGCAGTCCTGAATCATACGTTGCGTTTGAACCTTGTCCACCCTGTCCAGCGTCATAGACGCGTGTAAGAAATAGTACTCATCCCTTATCGTTTTTTCTGTCGACCATGAAAACAACGTCCTTTGACAGTTTCAAGACATAAGTACAATTCATCAGCTCCCGTTGACCAACGAGTGCATCTGTCCTGCATGAAAATTATAGGTGACTGCGGGGAAGAATATATAGGCGAAACGGGAAGACCACTTTTCATCCGCATAAAAGAACATCTAGACGGTAAATTTAAAATAGATAAAACCAAACCTTTGGGTTTACATAGGGCACAAAAACACAACAACAAGGATTTTGATGTGACTGTCACAATCCTGGCGCAGGAATCAAAAACGTCCACGCGCAAGACTCTTGAGGCATTTTGGATAAACGCCCAAAACCCCGAAATGAATCGGAAGGACGAGTGCGTCACCATCACGCGAGATCTCGCGCCCTTTCTTCGTTTGATCTTCTAACCTGACCTAGGCAGCATATAAATAAGACCATCCGAATCATTCAAATAGACTAATACTATATACGTCCAGGCTCTGAAGAAGGCGGGTCGCCGAAACGTCAGCCGAATTTCTACAACTGCTTTACCAACCTCGCGTCAGCTAATCAAGATAAGTTTTCTCCATTTTCATATATCAATTGATTATGCCGAGGTTTATAGAAAGTCGAACTTTTGAATTGTTGCAATATGTACCAGCAAGATATTCTCGACTTGTCAAGGACGTATTGTTATTAGACAAAAAATTGTCTTAATGCGACAAAAGGTTTACTTTCTTCGCCGCTGCTTGAGATACAAACTTATTCCTAATTTTATAAGATCTAGGAAGCTATATTTATGCGGTTTACCAAAGGACTCTTCAAAGATACTGAGCATTGAAACACAACTATTGCGCATCTCTTTAAGATGCGTCCAAAACGAAATGTTCTCCTACATAAACAAATGTGTGTCAAAAGAACATTATTGTGCTCAGTATCTGGAGAAACGCCTTTGGGGGAGAATAGTAAACGAGTCAATAGCTATTTGTAATGATATCCGGCGCAATGCCAAAAATAATCTAAAAAGAAAGTTTGACTGCCTTCAATCAAAATCAAGACGTAAAAGAGTCGATTTCCGCATCAACATCGATAAATCGAAAAATCAAGGCGCTTTAGAGAGATCAAGAGTTACTGTGTTAGGTGGTGTAACGCTTCCGGATGAGGCGCGCTCATTATTAGAATTGGGTCCAAGTTTTGCACCTAGTCAACCCATTTCTAAATTAACCCTGCGCAGGATCGTATGCAGTCTACAAGAACTTCAAAATCAACTGCGCTACAAGGCTAGATTAGAAGGGTTAGGTAACGAAAAACAACCAGGGACACTACCACCCATTCCCTTCCCACAAGCTTTTTACAAGGAAGAAAAACCAAACAGCGAACTCGACCCTATTTTTCGCGTTTTTTCGAACGAAATTCTGCAAATACTCAACCACTTTCGGCATAGAAAAATAAGCTCCAATCTGACACACAAACAAAAACAAGGTTTGTCACAAATCAGGGAGCTCGTAAGATCAAAAACTATCCGTTTGTCCGTAAGTGATAAAGGTGGGGAATTTGTAGTAATTTCAAATCAGCTGGATGTCGATATAACGGAGAAACATCTTCAGGATGTCTCCCTCTATCGCCCATCCTCTGAGAAGGAATATAAACTCCAATGTAAAAAATTAAACAAAGAATGGGTCAACACGGCAAGTGCAGCGGGTTTGGAAACTTCAGTTATTTCTCGACTCAAAAACAATAATCCTATTTGTCCGGTCCTATACCTTCTCGTAAAAACACATAAACTTACATCTATTGATGATCTAGTGTCAACCGATCCATCAACATACAAGGTTAGACCCATCATCAGTTGTATAGGCGGACCAACGGATAGAATAACGTGGTTTCTAAACCTCATTTTTACTCAGGTGCTCAAATTCATACCAACCCACCTACCCAATACGAAAATGTTCCTTGACCACCTACGTTGCGCGAAACCTAACAACTCGCACGTAATGGAGTCATTTGATGTTAGCTCACTCTATACAAACGTATCAAATGACTCTGCAATGCAAGCCATTTTCGAACTTTTAACTGAAAATGAACAAAAAGTAAACATGTATGGCTTCACAATTCAACAACTAATGACCCTCCTAAAACAATGTCTTAGTTGTTCAATCTTTCGGTGGTCGGGAAAATACTTCACACAACTCAGGGGGTTAGCCATGGGTCAACGCTTAGCACCTAGTCTTGCCATCGCTTTTATGTATAAGGTGGAAGCTCCAATTCTCGTTCACCGCCCATTGCTCTACTGCCGGTATATAGATGACTGTTTCATTGTCTGTTCCACACAAGAGGAAATGGACAAATGTTTTGAAGTGTTGAACGGACAGTCAGAGCATATCAGATTTACGCGAGAAAGTCCAAACGGGGGCTGGCTTCCATTCCTAAACACCCAAGTAAAGCTTTTGGATAGTGGCTATAGTACAAAGTGGTATCGAAAACCAAGTAACAAGAACATTTGGTCAATTACCTCTCCTCTCATCCTTCACACATGAAAAAATCGCTAATTAAAAACATGTTTCGAACAGCTAAAAGTGTGTGCACAGGAGAGGAGGAAAGGAACGAATCATTAGACTTGGCACGAAAGATCGCCATTTCCAACGGCTACAAAACATTTGCCACTAGGGAATATTCAAAAAGTGGAATCAGGTCACAAAAGAACAATACTCCGCACCTGAATAGAGTCCCCTTCAAATTACCATTTATATCAAACGAGATTAGTAGCGCGGTTAAAAGGTGCCTAAAAAGATGCGGTCTTGAAAATTCCGTGGTAATTATCGAAACCCCACCTCCCACCCTACGCCATCAGCTGATCCGCAATAGACTCTATGATCGATTGTGCAACACCAACAACTGTATGATCTGCCCCAACGGAAAAGAGGGAGATTGTATGAGGTCGGGCACAATTTATTTGCTAACATGTAAAACATGCGGGGAAGAATATATAGGCGAAACGGGAAGACCACTTTTCATCCGCATAAAAGAACATCTAGACAGTAAATCTAAAATAGATAAAACCAAACCTTTAGGTTTACATAGGGCACAAAAACACAACAACAAGGATTTTGATGTGACTGTCACAATCCTGGCGCAGGAATCAAAAAACGTCCACGCGCAAGACTCTTGAGGCATTTTGGATAAACGCCCAAAACCCCGAAATGAATCGGAAGGACGAGTGCGTCACCATCACGCGAGATCTCGCGCCCTTTCTTCGTTTGATCTTCTAACGTGACCTAGGCAGCATATAAATAAGACCATCCGAATCATTCAAATAGACTAATACTATATACGTCCAGGCTCTGAAGAAGGCGGGTCGCCGAAACGTCAGCCGAATTTCTACAACTGCTTTACCAACCTCGCGTCAGCTAATCAAGATAAGTTTTCTCCATTTTCATATATCAATTGATTATGCCGAGGTTTATAGAAAGTCGGACTTTTGAATTATAGGTGACTGTTACTGGGAGAAGGGGGCGACGTGTGGTTCTGAGGCTTGTCACGACGCGTGCGGTGCCGAACCACATCCCCAGCACTCAATAACAAACTTCATATGGAACGCCATAGCCGCCGGGCTATCCTCGAGAATGCAAGGAAACGTGCTCAACCAGTATTCCACGGCGTTCAAGAAGGATATGAAAAAGCGAATTGAATGTTAAAAGTCCTGGCATCGGCACAGTAAAAAAAAATTCAAGCGTTATTGGAAGTGCAGGAAGAAAAAGCGGATTTTCTATCAACCTCCCATTATACCCATAGGAAAAGATGTTCATCAAAGCGAATTCATTTAGCCTAAGCGGTTAGCTGCTGCACTGCTATCAATATGTTGTGAGTTGATTGAGACGAAAAATCCTACGTATTGATGAAAAATTTTTGTGGAAGATCAGTTTTACGGCCAATGACGTTATCTTTTTGAACTACTAATGAACCAGGAACGATGCCAAATAAGCTGATCGAAGCAAGAAAAAACATTGGAGCGCGCATAATTCAGACCTAGTTAATAGAAAACCCATGGTGGATAGATCAGCAAATTGAAATGGACGGTTCTCTGATTACAGAGACCATTTGGCGTATGCCCTTGAATGTTCATTGATATGCAAAGCAACAAGAAGAGTGAGTTAGGCAGAAGAAGGACAGCAGCATGTGTTGTATTCAGACATTCCAAAAAAGCCAGCGATCAATTAATAAATACAAATAAAGCGTTAACCAACTCGTCTCAGTGGTCTTTCCAGTGCTTTGTTATTGTGAAGCGACGACGTGGGCTGACATCTCAACCACGTGACATGAAGTTGTTAACATTGAACCTGATTGTCGCATATCTCTCACAAAGAAAGCGAATCTATGGAAGGAAACATTCGGTACTGTTTCAAGATTTTGAGCTATGATTTCATCGCATACATCTATCCTACTTTCCGATTAAGTGTCATAAGTACGGTTGCTGTTTCTATAATCTGATAACATGATAACGCATTCGATCCTATTATGAGGTGTGATAAGAACACTTATACATCGCTAAACAGGCGCGTGTTTAGTCCTTCCGAACTCCTCCATAGCACAGTCTCCTTTGGCTCTGCCGATCCCCCAGATACACTCCTATGTAAAAGAATCGACGCCGAACAGTAGATCACTGCATGTAAGGTGTCGAAATCTTCCGTGGTCACTGCATGTTGGTGTCCTCTAGAGCTTAAGTTTCTTCAAACCGGATTTTAAAGAGCGGCTAAATTCTAGAAGATCTCCTCATCATGAAATTAGTCGCATTGGTACAAAGTAAGTGATAATATCATACGCAATTCAGTACATTATTGTTTGGTTTTTTTATGATATTCATTTCTTAACATGAAGCACGTTCAAAACGGTCATCAAATTGTCGTTATTTTTCGCTCTTCCTGATTTCAGTAGGTGTAATTCAATAGTTCCCAAACTTAGACCCAGTGCCTGCAACGTGACAGGCATTTTATTACGAAAGCAAGGGTTATTAGGCCAAAGTTAAGTAGAGTATTTCTTACTAAATATGCGATACCTCTCGCAGACGGATTGTTGTCTTTTTGGAGCCATATTCCTGTCAGCATCACTTGCGACATGGTCTGTAAAGCGAAAGGAAGTGTTTATATGAAAATAAAATTATTTAAATGTACATTTCAAACTGTCTGCAATTTTACGAATTCCACTTTTGTGAATATTAATGCAGCATCCTGAAATATAGAATTTGTTTCATTATACGCATCTAATGTTCACCTGTTTGGCACTTTTGCAGCGACTGTGACATGGTGCCGTTTTTCTAACCTCTTGCCAAAACCATCACAACGTATCTGATTCTACCTTTTTTTGAAGTATCCACCACGATACGGACTGACACGAGATGAACGCACACTATCTACTTGACTAAAACCAAAACTCACATGTTTTTGAATCAACTTGCCAAAATGTTCTGCAAATTCTGAGGTTTTGATGGCCTAACTGAGTGTGTCGCACGATTAGCGTGAGAGTATTGCCCTAAGAACGATGCCACCGTTCTTATACTGCTCTTTTTTGAACTCTTCATGAGCCCCTGTTCGATTACCCGCTAGTTGAGGTCGCCTTTTTTTTTGAGAGGACAAAAAAGGGTTTCTTCGAGGAGCACAATTTCAATCAAGAGATAGCGGAGTGGCTGATTATGCAGCTAATCAGCAAGCGACATGTTGGTTCGACTTTTCCCCGACATTCTTCCGATCGCTGGTATTGATTAGCATTCTATGCTATTATAAGAAGACGAAATTCTTAAGCAACAGCCGCATTGAGATGTCAATTAGAAGAACTGCGTAGACAATGCATGATAAAAAACGAATTGAGGGCAAGATGTGTTGCGATCCGCAGAGGAATGTGAAAACATCTTGAGTAAAATCAAAAAAGTAATCTCAACTGAACGTGCACTTGCAGTAATTGTCGGAGTGTAGACGTCTCTCTCATCCACAAAACTAATCGTGTATCTCCTCGCCATGGTTTCAACTTCACTTTCAGTTCTAGAAGGGCCTCTGTATGTACTCGTTCTAATTTCGTTTCTTAAAAACATTTCTGGCTCATGGATGTCAGATTGCAATAAATAATACAGCCCGCCTTTTTAGAATTTTTGAAGGTGTTCATGAAACGTTCTTCGTTGTCCTCAGTCTCTTCATCTACAGACGTTAATATTTATAAAGTATGAGAGAATCCTAAATTCTTTCCGAGGTCGGTACGAAATTGGCTTCATCCTTTTCACCGGTCTCGGTCGCCTCATCAGAGCCACATGCATTACGGCTCATCAAACAGATCAGTCCACACATCGTGAAATATCACATGATAATTTTTCAGGTAATGAACGAGTTTTATTCACTGCAAACAATACCTTGCTTGATGCATGCATATAATATTGTAATAATATAATATATGCAAGAAAATACACGACGTAAAAAAACACGTAGAAATAAAAGAAAAATTTCCGAAAATGTCGGTTCTGGACTAAAAAAAATGGGGTCGTAATTTTTTTTGGGAGGGGCAAGGGGGAAGGGAGGGAGGGAGATGGGGTGGAATGAGTCCAAGCACTTGGTTCATCGCCCACGTGCGCCATGGAAATTAGCCGTGGCCCCATATGGCCGTTACACCAAATTAGGCATAATTGCATAAGTTGAAAAGTACTTTTCTTCAGTTTTATTGGAAATTGGAAAATTGATATGTGTGGTCGCTTTCCTCTCAAAACACATCGGGCAAGTATTGTAGCAGCTCATGATTTAAACGGAGTGCATGAAAAATTTTTCAGCAGGACTTTTCTTCCAATCCAGTCTTCCATCCATTTTTGTTTGTAATGGAAAGATTTTCAGAAATCTTTGAGACTCGAGTCTATTGAAAATCCACAAACAATTTCCAAATCATGCTGGCATAAAAACCTTCTTGTCCATACACTGAAAGAAATTTGGGTATATCTGATTTCTATGCTTGCTTGATCAAAAATGAACCATGGTAAAAGCTTATGTATCAAGAGCGATTGCTCCCTCACATAATCCTGGACCTAATGACAGGACCACCGAATATCGTCGTAAGTATAATGTACTCAAAATCTCCTCACAGACGGTTTTCTCAAACTGAACTATTTCTGAACACCTAAGGTGGTGGGCAGGGGGTTAGGCAACCTCACAAGTACATGCCATATGATTACCTAAAAATGCACATAATCCCTAACGAAAACTAGCTTCTTTTCTGCTAGGCGGCACGGAATGAACAAACGACTTTTGTCGTTGGACAAGAACTTTTTATGAGAGAGTTGGTAAGCAATTTAAAGCTCAAATTTTGGGGAACAATGAAGTATCAGCACAATGAGAATAAAACGCGAGACGTATGTGAAACATAATCTTATTTTAAATGCGACAGCGCTGTTTGAAAAAAACCTTCTTAGAAAACGAAAAAGTGGCGCAGTTGCCCAAAATTTAAGCTTTTGATTGACTACTAATACTCTCATGAATACTACTCGTCTAGAAAAAGGAGACGTTTCTTCATTCCGTGTCGTCTAACGAAAAAGAAGCGAAATCTATTACTTTACGAAAGATATTATTACAACTAGCGAAAATGCAGGTGGAGTTAGAAGTGGTACAGGCTAAAGTCACTGTGATAGAATAGACAAATATCGATATCATCGCACTTTAATTATTGAACACTCACTCTATAACGTCTATTTCAACAATTGAAGGCGTTTACTAGTTACTCGCGAGTTTCGGGCTTCTTCTACCAGGAATTTTAATATACCATCTGATTGCTTTAGATTGTTGAACTTCTCGCAATAGAAGGAAGCATACTTGTTGTGATAAATCATGCACACCCTGTAGTGTATTGTTCACAGAAAGATCCCAAACAAGCAGTCGTGTATGTCCATGGAGAGAGTACAGAACAGCTGATGATCTGAACAAATTGAAGAGCCTTCACCCTGAAATCCATGGCAGATTGAGGTGGTAAGACTCTTGCATCGGAGACCACTCCACGAAAATCACTGGTTTTTGCATAGTAGCAGGAGGCGTGAGAACGACTAGTGGACTAATGTGAGCAGCGTTATACACAGCCAAAGAACCCGTTGAAAAATTCACTTTAATCAGCTGAATTTAACTACTTTTGATCATAATATTGTACTTTATCTCTGAAATCCATTCTATCTTGGAAAGAAAACTCTATTCAACAAATCCATTTTACTGCAAATTAATCATTAGGTTTACACAGTCCATTCTAATCTGAACATGAAATAAAATATGCTTTATCAATCATACAATATATTTCATACAAAATGAAAATTTCTTAAAATAGAAGAGATGAATGCGTATAGTCAGATAAGAAGAGGCTGAAATATATCAGGATTTTGGCAAATGTACTCACAAGAATCACTGAGCTTACGCAAGGTGACATTCTTACACAGATCACTTCACCGTATACCCCTTTAAAACTTATAAAAGGAGAATTTGCAAGAATAATCAATACTGAAAAATAAACATTGGAAGAGTATTAACTTATGTTGGTGTGGATGAGAAGTGGAGCCTTGTGAGAGACCATTTTTGTTCGTGAAAGACTGCATAGAACACCGGCATCGGTACCTATGTGTATTGTACCATCGGTATCGGTAATATACTGCATTTTCTCGATCGGTGTGGTTCCTCAGATAAAAAGTGAGAGCGATGACGCATGCCACTCGAGCGTGTGGTCCATTAGTGAGTTCATGCGGTAAGAAACGTTTTTTGAGCTTTTTCAAAAACACTCAATGATTTTAGACGCTCAGCACAACTGCTCACCAACTTTAAGTAAACAACTCATTGTGTAGTTTATAGGCTTTACTTAACAGTTGCTAACATATCAACGTTTGAAAAGGTGTTACTAGCCATTGAGAATGCAAATACGACATATCTCTCACCAGAAAACTTTTCAGCAAATGATGAACTAACTTAAATATTCCCAAGACCGACTGTCTATTAACCTCGGCATGCTTCAATATAATTACTGTTGCTTAAAGAAGAAAAAACAGTAACTTAAATATCCCAAAGCCCACGAAGTAACAAAGTGGACATCCGTTCACAAGGCTTTCAGCGCATGGTAAGATGTGTTAGTGGGAACCAAGAATAGAAATGCTCATTGATGCTCTGAACAGCCAAGACATTCCAAGATCCAGCCGCTTCACTGTGTTCGTACAACAATGAGTTCATTATGGTGACAGCATCCATATACAATTAATTGCAATCACCTTAGAAATTTTGTGACGAAGGTGGAGCTGTACTACATTGAAGTGATAGTTGATAATCGGCAGCTATCGGTTTCCTATTGCGCTTCGCGAAGATTAAGTCATGTGATGAAAGCTCAACCAACTTTGACGACGCTGGTGGTAATTTTAATCATTTATTGAATTTCAAAAAGATGATGTACACAAAAAGGAAGTTGTTTTTAATCTCCTTGTCAAATTAAACACAACGAATAACTTTAAATGTTGAAAACCATGCGTGGGCCTAAAAGTCACCAGGACGAAGGATTTAGCTCTGGAGTTATGCAGGAAAAAGCGAGCAGCTTGGGAAGCTATGAAGAATATCAACGATATAATGAAGAACATGAGCACTAAGAGCATTTGTGTAAGCTCTAAGAGCATTCGCTTTTGTGCTCACCTACCCTAATCTACGATTTTCCGTACGTGTCGAAAACCAAAAGCGTACGCAAAAGAATGAATAATCATTCAGCATGTTCGAATGCACTTTCGACAAAGTGATACCACAAACATTTCGTATCACTCAGGTGAGCTGTAATCAGTGGAGTTGCACAGGTGGTCTCTGACAAAAACCGGTGAAAAAACCAATTAGCAATTGTGCTTCAAGGGTGTCGGGCACACATGAAGTGTACCACTAAGCAAATGAGATTCCTTACAAAAGTCTTGGACGTGGCATATAACAGTCTTCGATGCTTCAGAAAAACAGAACTCAATGAACAACTTAGCAGGTGACAGTGAGAAATGGAGATTTTTGGCATTCGAGCTTGTTTGTGTCGGAGTAATTAACCACCAGTGAATAGGATAGGAGACAAGTATGCCCTCAAAAACATCCTAGAGAATCGTCCGTAGACACACAACTCGAGCTCCTAGCCGATACGTCTGATGGATCCCATTATGTGAGCGTGCAAACATTTCAGTAAAGTGATTAAGGGTAAAGTGTCTGCCGTTGCTCGCTATGCACTCGACTTCGATTATTAAGCCTTGTCTTTGAGATGTCTTGTCTATACAATGAGTTTGGGTACAGCGCCGATATATCGAGACAGTAATTTTTTCATTCCCTCACATGAGTCCAATATAACTCTGATGATCTCGACCAAATAGGATCTTCGCTGAAGCCTGGAGCGTTCAATCGAACCCTCAACCGCGCGTATTGTGGGTTTCTCGAATCGCTGATCCACCCAAGCCGCTCAGTTACTGTCTTTACTGCAGCGCTAGCACTCTGAACAGTTTTATGCGCTAACCAACCATTTTATCTGCAGTTTTAAGATCACCACTAAAAAAACGTGACAAAATTCTCATTGGCGACAAAGAGCTGAGCCGATCGCATTCAAATGGAATATATGACGTCAAAGCTATTATCTAAAAAAACCACACTCTTTGAACTAGAATATAGAAAATGAACTTATGCGTTTGCAAAGTCCTCGCAAACCAACTGCAATTATATCGTAAAGGACGTTTAAGCTAGACGAGCAGTGACTAAAGCGCTATCGGTATTTTCAACGAGAAACACTACCATTGCTGAACGTAACTACCTACCATAAACAGCGATGGTTGAGCACAAGTTACCATGCAAGTGGAGAGAAGCGGTGTTGGTTGAGAAGATGACCTAAAAACTTACGCGCAGTTAGAACTTTTACAGTACCCACATCCCACAATCACACAATATGACTTGGGTTAGTAAACAGAATGTACCCAGCGTCAACTTAACCCTTTCAGGAGTGCAGCTGATTTCGGTGCGTGCAGCGTTCTTCGCAAGCGGTGCGTGATTTTCTTTCTTTTTTGCTGGGTTGAGTGAAAAGTTCTCTAAGACCTGGCGAAAAATTCAAAAGTTATACATAAATTCAATCAAAACCAATAGCAATTATTTTTGAAAATAAAGGCCATCATTATCCACGATCTGCAAGCTTCCGGATTACCTCAAAATACCATTTGATGAGTTCTGAATCAGAAAACTCCTAATATGCTTCTTTAACTTGATCAGATGTCTCGAATCGCCGTCCAGGCAGATAATGCTCGATCAAACGAAAAAGACCATAGTCGGACGGCGCAGCACTTGGACTGTAAGCTAGGTGCGGCAAAACCTCGAATCCCTTTAATTTATCAAACTTCTCTTTGTCTTCTATGCGAGGTGAGGGTTGGCATTGCTTTGCTGAAAAAAGCAGGCTTTCTACGAATCAATGCCGAGTACTTTCCCTCCACGGAGCGTCGCCATGAACCTTTTTCATGGGAATATTCGTAAATTATTCTCACGAATTTATAATATGCTATATTGTGTTGAACAAACACAAGATTTGAATTTTTTGCACGTGTTAAGGAACTTTTCCCTCAGTTTAGTAAGTAGACCTTTTCTCTTCGTTTCGAAAAAAGATCCAAACTTCTTCTGATACTTCGGTAGTTCTTCTATCTACTTTCGTGTCTTTTGCTTAAATCTTTATAGTTGAAGAAAAAGTGTTTGTTTACTACGCAATCATAGTGATTTTGGCACACAGGTAGTTGTGGTAAGTTGTACAAAGAACGTTACGATATTGATCTTTTGGATTTGATACTTCTTTATTATATACGAAAGTGGAATTTGATATGAGTGCTGAAAATAGATAAGAAGGAATAATTCGCCAAAAAAGACGCTGCCTGTATGCGACTTCAGTACAACAATAAATTGAATCGCAGTGAGAGCAGCGATCTCAGCTGCCGTCCGCAATTATCGGTGCAATTATCGGTATTTGACCATAAATTTTTTCCCCAGGTTCGCAATCTAAGCTTCTTCTAACATTGTGATACTATACAATATATTCCACACGCTCATGAGCTTTCGTTGCATTGCTAATTCTTATGTGCGAAAAAGCTCCAAAGGGTAAAACGTATTTTTTTTCTCTAATGAATAGTAGCCTTAATACGCAAACTCGGTCTCAAAATCAGCGTTTTTAAGCTTCCGAAGAGTAGAAAAATTATAGTGAAAAGTCAATCACAGGCACTAATTGTGCAAGCCATGAGTGCATACGGTGAAACGCAATATTCTCATGGCTGTTATGTCGCACTAATAAGAGCTTCTTAAAAAAATTACATGTATCAAAACCGCCGTTTTTCAAGATATCGAATGATTATTAAAAGTCTAATGAAAAGTCTCTGAACAGCGAGAAAGGTCTCTGAAAATTCTGCACCAAAAACGGTATTCGCCTTTCTCAAAGATTAAGCTGCAAACGGTCAGTACCTTGAAGTAGGGACGTTTTCAGCTGTCGAAGAGCACGAATTCACGAGAGAGCTACTGATAGTATGGAAAAAAATAGCTTAAACCTGTTGACAACCACATGCACCAGTTTCGATACAGGGTGTGTGCCGCGCGAGCGGCGGGTTCGTATCATCATGCGCTTCATGGAATGTGAGAATTATTTGTTAGTCTAAATTCTTTCTATTTTAGCTGCCACTTGCAGTGGTATGATGTTATACTTATACCCAGTATGTGGAGTACTGTGCAAAAACGTTTGCGTCAGCCGCGATTCGAACCCAGATCTCACTCTTTCCGGGAGCGTATGCTAACCATTGCTCTACCGACGCTCGTTATTGCACATCACTCTTATTTTACGCTACAACGCGTTGTCTGCCAACAGCCAACCGTCGACGGTCTGGCGGGGCAGCCGCTATCGGCATTGAACCCACTCGGAAAGAGTGAGATGTGGGTTCGAATCCCGGCTGACGCAAACGTTTTCGCACAGTACTCCACATATTGGGTATAAATTATTTGTTAATTTGAAGTTCTGAGGGTACACTATCAGCATTAAATGATGGAACATCACAAAAGAGACTTCTACAATGGGTTTCCTGGCAAACAAAACGTTCATCTATTGGAAATCATTTTATATTTCAACAAAACAGCCACATCCTTTTGAAAGAAAGCTTACTTTCAGTTCTTATGCAACATTTGCTTCTTCCTTTTTGATTTATGTTGTTGTAGTCATTTGATAGTTGAGATTGCCGAGTCTCTCATTTACTCTGATGTGTTGATAGAATTCATATTACGAACTCCTAAGAGAAAAATAAGGTTTTGCTCTCGAAATGCGTGGTTCCAATTCCGCAGCTCATTTTTTGATATTATATAGTTGCTTTCATGTTAGGTAAACTTTCTCGCTATGAAAAATTAGAATGTCGTTGGGGAGACTTCTGCAAACGTATTTCTTGTAAAAAGAGCAGTCACTTGGTCTTGAAGGTCCTCACTTTTGATCACGAATTCAGTGGAATGAGTTCGCATTATAGCAAATGTTCTTGTGTTTCCTCCTCCTTTACAAAAAAGAGCCTTTCACCAGATTGTCAGTAGTCATTCGGTAGTTTTGAAACTGGAAATCTATCAATAAGCTTGTTTTTGGCACTACGAACTGATAAGTAGAGAGAGAGAGAGAGAGAGAGAGAAATGTTTTGTTTTTGGGGTAAACTGTTCCAACTTGACAGTGGATTCTTGGAATTATACGGTGAGATTTTGATTATTTGATTTAATGATAAAATACTAAGAAAGAGAATTCTATAAAGAATTTTATAGGAAAGTGAACCTACAAGCATCGGGAAATCATCTATTTTCCAAAAAGAAAACAACACTGATGCGAAAGGGAACATATTTCCAGCTGTAATATCCCTCTGAGGACTAAACGGCACTTTTCGTCAAATAAAAAAATGAAAATGAAAATGAAAAAAATGAAATTGAAAGTTGTGCCCTAGTTGAAACTCGTGAAGCAGTAAGTTGCGAATGATTCCTCGTGACGGCTCCATTGTTGGACAACAATGTGCAAAAAACAAAATGAGCGAAGAATTGATTTGTTGTCGGAGTATTGACAGAATTGAATCCGAACAAACGGAGAATACTTCTGTTAATGTTATTTGGTACTTTCGATTACTTGCAAGAGCAAATTTTTGGATTTTTGAATCAAGTTTGGAAACTTAGTTGGAGACATAATTTCTACTATTCACAGCGTTTGATTTTCATTAATTATTTACTCGGAATCGCTCTGTTTTGTGCTATACATGTAAACGTGACCGTCATGAAATCATGGGGAATCGAGGTTCTTCCACCTTACAGACGATGAAGATGGATGCGGGTGCTCATCAATAGTTAGTTGCATTAGATTATAGTTGACACATGGAGAGGCTTAATCTTTATGATGAGAAAGGTTTTCTGCTCGCTTCAGCAGTTAATGACGAATATGTGGAAACGACAATCGACGATTTATAACTTATGTCGATGTCATTTGTTGCCCAACAACTCTTTTATACACCACGATTGTCAACATGCTTTTATAAGCCACGATACACGCCTTACTGACAAAAAAAATTCTCCTATAGAATACTGCTAAAAACGCTCGTAGAGCTTTACAGCACTTCAGGAATAATATAAACCATGGAAAACTGTATCCACCAAAAAACATGTCCAGATTTTAGTGAATGAAAATATTAACTTCTGCTGAAACTGTGTTTCTATGAATTTACAGAATCAAAATTGACAATAAAGCCATTATCATCGCATCAATGTAAGCATTCCTCTTAGCTAGCTGATACAGCAGACTTACATGATCTTGTAGGATGCAATAGATGAACAGATCATCTTAGTGCAAAGGTATTCAATGTTCTAACAAGTTAGATGAAAATCATTTCATCTCACTCGATTTCATATTCCATATAGCAAACCTCCCAACGGAGTTTTGCTATCTTTCCGGGAATTACATGATTATTTAGGCAGAGCAAATGGTCTACGACCTTAGAGAGCAAGTGGTATCGCAGAGGCTCGAGGACCTTAGACAGAAATGGTCCAAGTGACAAGGGCGGCACCCAGCTGCCACCAACCTCAACAGTCAGTTCGATCGCGGGTCATCATCCGTACGGTCGTCTGACATCACCCGGACCACCTCACCTCAGTACATTGTCGATCCATTATTGCTCTCTCTACACAACCTCGTTGTCTTGTAACTAATTACTTTCATAAGGTTGCATTCATACAACTCAGATGAATTCAATAGATTTGTGAGCGGAACATAGTACTTCCGTGGCGGAGCAAACTCTTTTTGGCTATGCTCGACCCATCACCGCGGTTTAGGGATTCTGCCCATATCTAATCACTAGCGACCCCACTGCTAACACTATATACTCACCCACTGGATCCCGCCGTCGGTGTTCTACTTGGGGGCGAACATAGCATTCCCAAATGGGCTCCGCCGCTTAGTCATGCTTCGACAATTACGAAACATCTTCAATACAATAACATCGTCAATTACAATAACATTGTCATCTGTCATAACAATGTCAAAAAGCAATAACAATGTCATATGCAATAACATGATCACTTGATAACATCATCACTTACGATAACATCATCACCGTCAGCTACAATAACACCACTTGCCGTAACACTGTCCTCGATACTCCTCATCAGTCGGTCACCCATATTGACTTACGCATATGTTCGCATAACGATATGTCGTGATCATATATATATATATATATATATATATATATATATTATCATTTTAGTAATTCATGTATATTATAGGTTGTTTTGGTATAATCCATATAAAGGATTTAAACTCTTCTCTCTTGTCCGTTGCGAGACACAAATCGGCAGCGGATCACAACAACAAAACCACTGAACCTTCACCACATTCCATGATCTGTACACCTACAACTGGATGCATTTTACCATCAGAAAAGGTGGAACTGAGAAAAGATGAGTTGTACGCAGGTGACCGAAGAGGAATATTGCTCGGATTGTCTGGAAAGAAGATAATTGAGAAAAATTGGCATTAATTTGATTGTAATAAGATTTTTCAACACATATCATAATTGTCAGTTGAGTGAACTTGTCATGTGGTTTGTTAATGGGCTCTTGCACAACCCGCCCGATACACGTGCTTCGACCTCGACAGTCTCGTTAGTCGGGCATAACCCTTTGCCTTTTAGCCAATCCTCTCGGGATGTTTAAGTCACACACCAAGAGTAGGCAACAACGAACGATTTACACTGTCATCAAGTGACAATCACCATGTCAGCAGTGTTGCACACTCAATTGCTCCAAATTGGTTGTTGCTTGGTCTTAAGAAAACACTCAAAACAAACGGTATATGAGTTTTTATTGCTATTCGTTTACAAATTCCTAGAAGATCAGTGATTTATTTCATTGGATTTCGCTACCGATTCCAATCGTTTTAATCTACTAAATAAAGTAAATTGCATGCTAGATGTACTGCGATCCGCAGAGTGAAAGAAAAACACTGTGATGACGGATCAAAGAAAGCGCTCAAAAGTGCACGTGGTCTGTTTTGGGCAATTATACAATGCAATACACGTGTTTCGGTCTTCCAGCCTCACCAGCTGCACGCTGCCTTTTCGTTCAGTCAGCTCCTCGGGGATTACCACTACATAGAGTAACCGACGGCGGACGTTTTGCACGAGCCGTTAGGTGATAAAATCACCGAACGGGCAGCTGTACATAGTATTTGTGTCAAAAAGTCGTGTATTATCATACCTTTTGTTTCAAGTGTTTCCTGAAGCCACGCTCGACTCGAATTTCAATCTGCATGATAAATATTTTTATTACACTAGTCTATGTAGAGGATAGATCTCCGGGGAACTGACTGAACGAAACGACAGCGTGCACCTGAAGAGGCTGGAAGGCCGAAACACGTATATTGCACTGTATAAGTGCCTAAAAGGGGCCACATGAATGGCTCAGAAATAAATACTAGGCATATTGAAACTTGAACTTGGTCTCAAGAAACACTCGAACCAAAAGGTATGTAAACTTTCTGTTTTATTAATCTTCTAGGCTCAAATAATAATGAAAGGATCTATTGAAATTTGAGCGTGGTCTTAATAAAGCACTCGAAGGAAAGGTATAATATGATAAAATACCAGCCAGCTAGCAATCGAGTGCGAAAACACTCTGTGTTAGGTGAATGACATAGACACCTGGCATAGAGTGTAAAACGTAGGTCGTCGATAACTATATATGAGGAGTGTGACGCTCCCAAGAGAACTGACTATAAAAAGATCGACAGACGACGGGTTCTGCCCGGCTGATGAGTCTGTAAGGACGAAACACGTGTCTCGGGCTGTACAAGAGCCTTTACCAGACCACATGACATGTTGGCTCAAATAATAATGAAATAATCTTCTAGAATTAGCAAAAAAGCAGAGAATGCTGAAGAAGCCTACCAAAGCTTAAAATAAGATCGAAGCAGGACTAAATCATCGGAAAACATTTGATGGAGAAATCTATTGTACGACGGAGAACAATCAAAGCTGGATGGTCTTGCGATTAGATACAGGGCATGTTACATGGTACCGAAGGCGTTCCATGAATTTCGTTGTCGACACATAAGAATTGTGCACAAGATGAAAAGCAGAAAAGAGGATTTAGCAGCCGTTCGCAAAGGCTAAACCAGAAAAAGAACAAACCACATGAAAAACTTTTGGGAAGACAGTGATCAAAAAAATCTCAACCTCGACGTATTTTTCACATTGACACTCCACGCAACGTGCTGTCATGTAGGTAAGATTAGCCTCAACTTCTAATCATTTCAGAAATTCTGTGCTCAATCCGCATTAGAAAATAGAGTGGTTTTAAAAGGAATAGCCTTCCTTCCTTCTAACCTGCATAAATACACTGTTCTACCCTTTCAAAGATTGTTAGTACGCCTATTTCGTTTTTATCTGTTTGTACGTGATACTTGCTACGAAAGTTACAGCGACTATATGGCTTAAATAATGCTCCCAAAAAATCAATCGTTACATTTTTCTTCAAATATGTGTTTATACTCGAACACACTGGAAATAAGCATTTTGAAATTTAAGAAGTTTGTTTACGTTTTAATCTGGAAGATCTACATGCAACTGTCCGTATTATCAGAAAGCATACCTATCCAAGGTAGAGAAGATGAGAAAACGGGCGACGGTTCGAGCAAATCATATACTTCAACTACGCCATCGCTCTGAAAAAACATCTTTCTCAACAAATATATTTCAACCTTTCAAAAAATCATTTCTATAATTCAAAATAGGTTTCTACTGACTGATGAAGCTTACCACACCAGCTGCTAAAGTGATGCTGTCGCTGTTGTAACTGGTAGAAGTAACTTCTCCTTCAAGCTTATACCAAAAGTAATTGCCTACATCTGATTTAATTCGAGGGAAATCACTGTTGCCTCTGCAGAAACAGAAAATGCGCAACTCAATGAACTTCTTCTCTCTTCTTTGGAAGAAGTCATGATTGCCTTTTTATGTCATTGTAGTCTGTCCAAACATTTTGGTGTAGTCTGTACAGATCTACATAAGCGGTTAATCCATTAATCCTCAGATTGCCGCAATGGTTTCTCGTCTGGTAGCGGTGCAGTAGACCAACTGGCGGTGAGCGCTCCAGTGACAATGCTGCAGCTTTGTGATGAAAATTGAGTCTTTCTCACCACCAAAGAGGACTTTGTGACCAATAAGAAATAGAATAAGACTTAATAGACTTAATTAAGACTATGGATACCACGGAAAACGCCATAGCTTCCTAATGAACACTAGAACAACCAATCTTCTGTCAGAAATTAAAAAATGGCATTTATATTCTATGATAAGATCGTAAATTGTAGATCTCAATCCAGAATATCTGTGTATGTTACTGTGAGACGTTATTATTAATTTTACGATGCTGAGAATGTGATTCTTTTAGAGTTTTATATATAAGGTCTAAAGCTAGTACAATGAAAGTCCATAATAATACTTTTCAAACGTGGTGTTGATAAGTATGCCGCTTTTAACGTTTCTTTCAAGAATGAGGTTAGATTCGTTGTACGCTGGCAGTAGTGAAAGATAGCGGAGTGGTATCGATATAGTCCACCACAAAGCAAGGTGTTGGTCTGACCTTCTACCCCAACAGTGTCTGGTAAATCACTCAGGGCGCCTTACCACCGCAATCCTTAAGACTGCCAGGGAAATCAACTCAATCACCGTTTAACTTTATTCATTTGAGACCACAGTGATCAAGAAGCATCCGAAGCCATAAGAAAAGCTTGAGGTCTTCGAGGACGATGAATGCGATAAAACGAACCGGATGTAAGAAGTGCTGAGATCCACGCAGTAGATGTGATAACGAGTCATATAAGATGCTCTACGCTGAATTCTACTTCGTCGTCGTGTAGCACCTATCAAGGATAAATCTCATTGGAGAGTCTTACGTAGAAGACAGAAACGTTCCAGTACGAAGTGAGATATAAAAATGCCTTTCTGCGCCCTTTTGACAGATATTTTTTAGAATTTTCTCATACAAAGAAGAAATTGTTGATCATTAGTCTAGTCACTGTCAATTGATGCTGATCGTTAACACTGAAACAAGTTGCTGAGTTTTGAGGCTACTGCACCACTCCGCCGGTTTTTCAAAACACCCTTTTATAACGTTATGGCATCCAGATCAATAAATATGTTTCACATTCGCATTTCGCCTTCATTTTCACCATGCGTAAGCATTTTCTGATTTCTCGCATCGAACTCTATCTAAAAATGCTCTCATCGTAATTCACTGGAAGCCGAAAAGCATATCAGTGTGCAGAGAACTTTCCATAAGATCTTAGTGTATTGTTTCATCTGGAGCTTCTTTCAAAGCAGAACAAAAATTCCGAACTGTCTAACAAAATATCATAACTTTCGTTTCCAGTGTTTTCTTAAAATCACGGCTCAAATTTCAATATGCCTTGCAATCACTTTTGAGCCACGCATGTCAGTGGTCTGTCAATGAGGGCTGACTTATAGAGAACGATACACGTGTTTCGATCTTGCGATCTCGTCAGTCGGGCAGTTACCCTTCTTTTGCTAATCTCCGTGGATGCTCCAGTCCCCGCACTATGAGTTAGCGACGACGAACGCTTTACACTCTATGTCCACTGAAAAACTCACCAAACACAGAGTGTTGTACACTCGATTGTTCGTGGCTAGTATATTCAATATATCATTACTTATATTTAGCAAGGCATATTGCAATTTGAGCTGTGCTCTTAAGAAAACACTCGAAACGAAAGTTATGCTACACTGAATATACTAGCCACGAACAGTCGAGTGTACAACACTCTGTGTTCGGTGAGTTTTTCACTGGACATAGAGTGTATAGCGTTCGTCGCCGCTAACTCTTAGTGCGGGGACTGGAGCATCCACGGAGATTAGCAAAAGAAGGGTAACTGCCCGACTGACGAGATCGCAAGATCGAAACACGTGTATCGTTCTCTATAAGTCAGCCCTCATTGACAGACCACTGACATGCGTGGCTCAAAAGTGATTGCAAGGCATATTGAAATTTGAGCTGTGGTCTTAAGAAAACACTCGAAACGAATGTTAGAATCGCAATTTGATTCCAAAGGGATGAATGCATCGTTTAATTTTTTTCTAATGCGTCGAATAAATTAATTGTTTTTGTGGGAAAAGTGGGACTTACGCGATATCGCCATTTGTCACGTTATCGGTCTGTTTCCCATAAATAATCTGCTAATATTGTAATTTTTGACAACGTTGACAGGGTATCTAACGAGAAGCAATTAATAACGAAATTGAGAGATGCCAGATTTTCTTGCTCTCATCATCCTTGAAATCAGCTAGGATAAAAGCTACTGCAGTCGTTTTGGATATGTCACTTCGATAATGCCAGAGGCGGAGAATTGTCGAATTGGCTGCATCTATCTGCATCCATCTATCTGGAAGTTTATTTATGCTTGACCCTTGAAGGACGACAATTGATCAAGCGCTCAACGAAACTCCCAAGAGGAACGCGATTTTCGTTAATCATTTACAGTTTTTTCTCCATCTAGAAAGTTAACTTTTTGTTTTGATAGGTTTGAGAAGAATGAAAAAAGTTTTGAGAGAATGCTTGTTAAATATTTCACCCGAACTAAGGCAAAACTAATAGTCAAAGTACAACCCTTCAACTTCATGCACTTCCTGCCATTTCTCCGGCAAAAGATCGATTCCATGAGCATTAAATTCCGATTCCTTGCTATGGAAGAAATGAATGACCGAGTTCACCCTTCAACCGTTTTGAGCACTGCTTGACGATCAACTTCTTTTGGACGACCTGAACAGGGCTGATCTTCCGAATTTACTTCACCTTCGTTGAACTCTTTGAACCATCTGTGCGCTATACTTTGCCAACTGCGCTTCTCCCCAAGACAGACTGATGCGTCCACTTGCCACCGTGCATTTGAACCCAACAGCCATTCGCGCATCAACATCATGCTAATTTGCTTGCTTGTTAACTCCATTTTGAAATTAGTGGATAAATTATGCACCAATTAACGCGAGAGAAGACGGGCTTTCAAATGAGACGAGAAGCGTAAAAAGTGGCTGTCACCCAAAAAGTCACGACCATTTTCTCGGAACTTTTTCCCCAACCTATTATTGTGGTACTCTGATACTCCATGATTTTCTCTACACGGTCATGAGTTCTTCATGCACGTATAACTTTTCTATACGGTAAAAACTTTGGCAGTGAAACATAACCATCCGGAAAACAAACTGCATCATAGAAATTCTTGAGATTTGGGCTATAGAAAAAGCAGGAAGAGTTTGGGAAAGAGCCATAAAGAAGCCTTAGCCGAACAAATAAAGCAGACTTTGTGGAACATAATTTTATTTTCACTGCTACGACGTAATAAGAAGGCTTTTTTAAAAATCAAATATATCGATGAATCGCGAAGATTTAAACCTCCAAATGATTACTAAGTGTCTCAGCGAAAAGTTTCGTCTACCAACAAAGACTTTCAGACAGTCGTGTACTTCAGCTAGTACACGTCGTCTCTTGGGGTTAATATTGAACTTTACCCTAGGATTAAGTCACCTTTATTTCAAAAAGTTAGAACAAGCTATAATTTGATTAAAATTGGTGATATATTTTTCCATAATCTTGACGTGCGTTACAGGATGGCTACGCATGAGGAACAGAGAGTGGCATACTCTCTGTAGACGTGAATCACAAGAAGATGTAGATATGGAAATGAATTAACAGATTTTGAAAAATTTGGTACATTTCCGTTATTGAGACCTTTTATTCTGCAAAGGTCTTCCTTGCTGGACAACGAGTTTTCAGTTGACCTGTAAAATCAATTCGAAAGCCTTAGTCTCATTAGTTTGGAAAGTGTACTTTTATTCTACTAAAGCCTTCTTACAGCGTCGTAGCGGTGAAAATAAATTTCTGAGTTCTGCTATAGAAACAACCAAGGTCGAAAACATATGTCTGAATAATATGCAAGCCAACGAACGCGAGGAGGATGCTGAGTCCATCTGATCGCATATAACGTCTCCTCCGCTTGAGTTTCTCGTTTAAATTATCATCGCCGGTTTGTGTTGACGGCTAAATGTAACTAAGTTCTTATAATCTTAAAGCTGCTTATTTTGTACTACCAAAACGAAAGCCAAACGCTTACCAAACACTTCCCTGATTTTCCAATTAATTCCATATAAAATCATAGTCCTTGACAGGCGGTTGATCCACAGTTGTATACACAACGTATCCGTTTACTAAAACCGAGGATATCAAATGTTTCAATAAATGAAAACAAGTTAAAGACAGGAAAATATGTAATTCAAGTTGGCTTTCGAATTGGTACTTTTCCATATTCCGTAGTGATTTTCAATCCTTTCGGGACAACTTTTTTTCTGCTTTTCTCAACGATTCAGTGACGATTTTATAGCTCAAATCATCTCTACTCCGATATTATACCTCATTCTTGAAGTGGCCTATTCAGTGCGCTGCTGCAGCAAAAATAGAATTAGGTTCACTCTTGGCACGCTTTTCGTCGGACGAAGCTTTTCCTTCAGACCTCAAGTATCATTCGTAAGCCATCACTTTGAATTTAATGAAGTATCTGACATCTGAGAGAAATTTTTTTGCGTTGTAGCATATAAAAAAATCAGGTTCTTTTCTGTTAGACGGTGCCAAATGAAGAAATGATACCTTCTGCTCAACAACGATCTTCCATTGCATTTCCTGTAATCATTCGAAAGCGTAAGTCTTTGGCTACCGCGCTACATAGTTTTTTTTTAAGCCTCTTTTCAAAGTTGCTACTAAATGAAAACATTTGTGCTTCACACACTCATTTTTCCCGCAGTACAGAGCTTTTCCCTTAACTACTAGTTATCTTTCGATACAGTAAGTTTCCACGATTCAAGGTTGTGCTTATATTCTGAAAAGACCGTTCCACTATAACAGGGAGTAATATCAGTGTAACAGAGAAAATAGATCAAGCTTCACATTTTTTGCAAATTTGTTTATCGGCTTATCTACAATCTACGGTCGGCGTGTGCAACCACAGTAGATTCGCTGCGGCGGCCGGCATTGATCGAAATACGTTTTCGCGTCACAAGAAGAGTGCGATTTTTGTCATTTGATCTGGAGTTTTTTTCATCGATTCGAGAAAACCGTTAGATCAAATGTATGACTTCCATACGACGAGATTTTTTACTACACGTTGCTATGCTTCTTGTTCTTCCAGCGAAGTAATGGAAGGATTGCGCTGCTGGTGTAAAACGTAATTTAATTTTGAATGTTACAGCGTTACAAAACACTGTTTTCAGAAACGGTTATGTAGCGTGGTAGCCGAAGACTTAAGTTTTTAATGATTGCTAGCACTCTAGTGCAAATTTCTTGTCCAGCAAAAGAGGTCGTTCCTTCATTTGTCGTCGTTTAATAAAAAAGAACCAAAACTTACCTTTCACTTTCGACATTATCGCGCATCAACTGCGTGCAGTAACCTTAAAATCGCCTCGAAAGGTAGAAATTTCCGCTATTTATTTGAAAAGTTGCTTTTCCAGCTTTCCCATATTGAAACTGTAGAAGAAACTTTAGCTATAATTGTTTGGGCGTACACTTTCATTTTTCATCTTATAATAACGAAAGAACCTCTAGGCTGAACCTAAACAGCTTAAGCCTAGGAGTGCCAGACGTCATCTTCTTTGCCCCTTTCAGCGCTCTGAAAAGACCGTTTCACAAGCCAATTAAGCTTCGAGTGATCTCGATTTGAACTGTCAAATAAGTGCTAAAAGTATGTTTAAAGACCATTCACAATTTCTGGTTGCTTCCGTGTTCTTCGCTTAGAATGTTACAAATTTTCATTTACACAGCCACCATTCACACATTCAAGTCGAACAAAAACTGCGCATCAAGTGTGAAACTCAAATTTCTTTCGCTGGCACATGGCAATACAAAGACCTTTTCAGAAATCAAGCGCAATACTAGATCTGACAAAATTTTAGGCTTTCGAACGATACTAAAAGTTCAAACGTAGAGCTTTGCGCAGCAAAAAATCGCCAAGTGTGAATCTTCATTTCATTTTTGAGATTACAACACATTAAAAAAAGCCATTTCAAGCAGAATTTAATTTGAGCTTTGAGCTATCAAATTACTACTGAAACTCTGCTGATGATCAAAAAAAGCCGGTGAGGCTACTTTTAAGCTGGTTGTAGTGTATGAGTTTTTCCTCTGACAAATGTTGTTCTAGGGCTCGGAAAAGATTTTGATCTGATGGAGCAATATCAGGGCTGTGCGGTGCATGTGCAACCGTGATCCAGTCCAATTTCTCCATGATGTGGCGGGTCGAGTTTGCAATATACAGAGTCACGTGTTACTGTGGGAAAGTGCGACAGTGAGTAGTTTTGGACGCTTCTCTCGTGTTGCTGTGGCCAACTTCCGAAGTTGTTCTCTGTAGACGTCGGTACTGATTGTCTGCTTGTTGCCGAGCAGTTCACAAATCAGCATTCTCTGTCTTGAAACTTGGGCTTTGACTGAGCTGACGGGTCTGACTGCTACTATTCTGGTCCAGTATCCTGGTATTCTGTTAGTACCCCAGTATACTTTTCCTGGCTAAAGCTACCAGAATATTCTCACAAAGCCACAGTGTTTTGGCAGTACTCCGATTTTGAATACATGAAAAGTGAATAAAACAATAGTGCGAAAGAAATTGTGGGAAAACTCAGCAAATTCAGAAACCAAATTTGAGGTCGCTAGTTAAAAATCATTGCCGAACTCACTAATCTGGCTATTCAGCCTTCTGTAGCGTTCATCGGCTTAGGCGACAGTGTTCTTGCTAACATCACCTGTACTTGTAAAGTCAATTCTGGACGTAGCCATTGCGATTCGTGACAGCTGTCGGAAGAGAGATTATTCTAAGGAAAAGAATAGATGATTATAAATCAATGATTTAGACTAGTTCAAAAAGGATAAAGATCTCCATTTTACATCTACTTCTTTATGCAGCCTGGCATAGATGTTAGTACACTTTTAATATCTACACCTCTCTCATGCACCTCATGCCAATTTGATCTCTGGTCGATCTTGTTATAACACGCATTTGCTTAGGAAGTTCTGCTCATTTAAGACGTAAGAAGCTGTTGTGATATCGTTTAAAGTCTTTCTGAAGAATTGTAAACACCAAATTGATGTTTTCCATAGCGACCACAAGGAGTCTTTTCTAAATCGTTAACCTTTGAAGTTTCAATTACAGCTTCCTTTAGAACCAAATGTATCTGTAGTAGACTTGTACCATGATTGATTTTTTCCGGGTAGTGTGCACCTTCGCTACATCATCGTGGCCCTCGTTCTCCTTTCCTCTTAGCGCTTCTAAGCTCATTATCAGTGGGGTATAGGAAGATGTAGTGAAGAATGGAGAAACACTCGACTTTGGAGCTATTCTTACGACTTCGTAATCCCTCATGCCGATGTGAGAAATTTGATTGTTGCGTAGATATATGTTCACTCAGCTTTGTCGAAGGTGCAATAGAGAGGGCAACGTTGAGAACATAGCACGAATTTGATGTTCCAACGTACGTCAACGATCAAAGATCAAAGATGACGTTACCACGTCAAATGTCGAAAATCATATTAGTTGTGATGCGTCTAAACGGCAGTCGATGACCACTGCCTGTATTCCTCAGATGTCAATGTCAAACGGACGAGACGAAGAGCATTAACCGTTTGGTCAGAAACCTTCAAAGAACCTTGAAGAAAAATGTGATACTCAACGAGTTTCTAAGCGAGCAAAACCCTTCGGATTAATACTTAATCAATAATTTAATTTTAATCTTACGAAGCAATAGAGATTGAAGTTTCATGGACTTTTCTCGAGTCACTCGGCGACCAATAGATAAACAGGTAATACAGGTAGTTACTAGGACAATGCATAAGCTTTTCTTATTCTCCATCAATATAGTAGATAAAAGCATGAAGTAAATACCGCAGCAATCTTTATTTTCCGCAAAAAAAAACATTTAGTCTTGCACAAAGGGGACGATGGTCCAGTCGACATTTAATGAAACTCTATAGGAATAAAGACAGCGGTTATCAGCATCTTCAATTTGATATATTACGGTCAATTTCGCTATGGTAATTTTTATTAGTGTAATTTCACATCCAATTTTCAGAAAGCGATTTCTGTAGCAGCGAGTTATCACGGACTATTATTGATTTCATAATAAACTCAGGATGCCGCTCATTGTGCTCCTTTTTTGCATTTGGAGGACCATGATGTGAAGTTCCTCAGAAGTTTGCTTTAGTCACTTGTTTGCGGAAAATTGCAGTAATACACTGTGCTGAAGGATTATCAGAACTCAGATCGTTTAGACTGAATAACTCAATTATGTATCCACAATAGCTTCAATTTAAACCATACAAGACAAAATTGGTCCTTGACGCATCCATATTTTCAAGAATATTATTATATCAATAGAGTACAAAGGCGACCCTAATCGTAAACAGAATTAAACTTTTAAAATTTCTAAGGCAGATGCGGCAACTAAGCTGTATACTAGTTACACACTGAGGAACACCGTCGTGTGACGCAGTGCGAGAATGCCTCAGTGTTCGTAAAACAATTTTCTAGGGAAAAAGGAAGCCCTTCCGATGCTTTAAAAGATTGAAACTACGTTTTATTGGAAAAATTACGTAAATTGTAACGGACCCCACTGAAACTGATAAGATACGCTAAAACTTGGGAATAGTTCGTCTAACCGTTTCGGTACTTCGTCGATATTTCGCTCGGCACGCGGCACGGTCAAAGATGGCGGAGCGTTTCGAATGACAGTGTTGTGGATTTCTAATGACATTAAATTTTTATCGCCACTAAGGGGAGCTTGGATTACTAGAAGACAAAAATGAATGAAGAGTCTCTAATAAGGTTATTGATAGGAAAAATGATACTATACACTGCGCAGAAATCTATATTCTACGATGCGCTCGCACACAGTAAATCCTCTTTCGAAAGCTTTGTGCATACTTATGTGAGTTGTTCCAAATTTTTTGCTGCTAATTATGTTAATCCTTTGTAAAGTATTGTACAGATGCTAATCATAAATGTTGTAAGAATAATCAAGTAAGTAGAAAGCACAAGATAATCAAATAAGTATTGGAATTGTATCTGGGCGTGCATACATTACAGTAAGCCGCAGTAAGCCGAGACGAGGTGCAGCAATCGGTGGAGACAAAAGTGTACTTCCGGTATCGAACGACTGAATATCAGTAAGAAGTTAATATTTCTTGAGACATTTATCTTCATACCTTTCATAAAATTCGGCTAATGTACATTGAGCATCATCGAGTAATGAGTCAAAGTGTAAGTTTTTCACACGTTTGAAGTGCCTACGTGGATTAATCCTTTTGTGAACATCAACGTAAATCTCACAAAGAGGAGGGATTGAAGGTTGCTAAAACTAGCTATAAATAACCACAACCAAAAACCTCTCTTTTAAAATGGCGGCTACTTTTGGGAAAATTCAAGAAAGGACAGATTTTCCGGATTTGATCAGTCCCTGATAAATGACCTATGCAACTTTGATAAACCTTGTCATAAATGCTGGAGTAGTAAATTCCGACTTGCACAATGACTTATAGTGACCTCACATGTCTCGCCACCCCCTTTTCGACAATGAAGAATCTTACTATATTATATAATAACCAATCATATGAGTTTTCTTGTCGTACTGGTAATTAATATAAGATTTCAGATAATGTGCACGAATAATTTTGAAATCCATCGCCATTTTTACCAACCACTATAATGAAAAGATAATGAGAAAACTGTAAAGTTTTGAATATTCGAAGGATTTGCTGTTAGTTTCATTCAAAAGTGTAGCAGCGAAAAATGTAAGATTGAGGGAAGAGTTTCGTAACACGCGTAGAAAATCCAACTCTAAATTTGTTTCATACAGGGAACTTTTCCTGCGTGGACCCCGATTCGAGACATTTGATCAAGTTGAGGAGGCATGTCAGGAATTTTCTGTTGAAAGCTAAAAGAAAGGCCGTATTCGAGCAGAGCCGCGAGCTTGCAGATCGTTGGCAGAAGATCGTGGATTATGATGGTGTTAATTTTGAAGATTGATTATTGTTCTATTAAACTGAACTTATGTATTTATTAACGTTGGATTTTTTAGCGGGTGTTTGTTAAGGAACTTTTTCCTGGGCTAATACATTCCACAGTTGGTTTGGTTTGTTCGCTGGCAAGAGTGTGTGGTAGCTCTTTGTCCTATTTTAGTGATCTTTTGATACTTTTTATTCGGAGACTTTGGATTTAAATTTTATTTGTGAAAAGGTATTCATAAAGAGCTGTAAGAGCGAAGGGAAGATGACGTTTCACACTTTGAGAACTTAGCCCGTCGCTTGAACTTCATAGTGCGTTTTTCATAACTTAGCAATATCAAACGAGATAAAGGCGATCACTCATAGAATGAATGACAAAAGTTTTGCTACAGTCATCAAACGAAAAAATGGAATTTCGTTTTTGAAACAGAAAAGCCTCCATTAAGTATCGACAGTCTTGCCCTTCCGAAGTGGTATCGGAATTGTTGCGCAGGGCGTTATTCGATATCCTTGCGAATTTCTTCATCATTATGAAATTCTTCCTTTGCTTCGAGAAAATTCGAGAGTTCTCTCAATATTCTGATTCACCACAATTTTCTCCATGCTATTCTACGCTTTTGGTGGGTATGTTCCTGCCTCTAAGCGCAATGTTTTTTCCCTCTGTGAAGACCTTGTCGAAAAAACCAAACCTGCGTTAGAATCACTGTTTTCCAAGAGATCTTTGAGTACTGGGACTTTGTTGAAAAGCCATTTATGAGCTCAAGCGGTGCTATAAACGGATCTAAAGTGAATGTAACTTTAACTTTGTGCTGCAGCGCGCTAAAAATATTTTTAGAATTAAAATAACTTCATTGAATGGCTGCTCAAGATCTAGGAAATCACGAAAAGCTCCCTCCCAAACGGATCGACTTTCTGCTTAACAGAGTTTAGTGTAGCTCGAGACATGCCTCCCTATAAAAGAAGGGCTTAAATTAATTTCTAGCATCTTCTTTTATTTTTTTACTATTTATTTTCGGAGAACCTAATAGCTTACAAAATATAGGTATAAATACCTAGGAATATTCCTCCAAGCTGTATAATTCTTCTGAAAGTGAGTACGAGTTCATCACGAATGAACAGGAATATGGAAGTGCTTCTAAACTGGCATTTGATATGTCGCAGAAATTCTCTACAAACTGCCGACTTCTTAGAGGAAAGATGGTGTCAAAAAAGTATAATGTGGTCCATTCTGGTCTGCAGGACAGGTCGGTTAATAATTTCTCTTAGCGTTTTCGTTCTGTAATCTTCTTTCCAAAAGGTACTTAGTATTAATGTGTCGATGCTGTCAGTGCCTTTGCACTGGAGAAAGTTCAATGTATTCTCATCTTTCCTATTGCTGTCCAGAGTTACGCATAGTTGAGAACTCGTCTGCGCCATACGATTTGGAAAATGGATTACTGGTTCGTTGACAAGTACATAATATACATTATGTCCAGTTTTATAGGCATTCATGTACACATATATTTTTTCGACAAGGACTTCACAGAGGGAAAAAACATTGCGCTTAGAGGCAGGAACATACCCACCAAAAGCGTAGAATAGCATGGAGAAAATTGTGGTGAATCAGAATATTGAGAGAACTCTCGAATTTTCTCGATGCAAAGGAAGAATTTCATAATGATGAAGAAATTCGCAAGGATATCGAATAACGCCCTGCGCAGCAATTCCGATACCACTTCGGAAGGGCACGACTGTCGATACCTAATGGAGGCTTTTCTGTTTCAAAAACGAAATTCCATTTTTTCGTTTGATGACTGTAGCAAAACTTTTGTCATTCATTCTATGAGTGATCGCCTTTATCTCGTTTGATATTGCTGAGTTATGAAAAACGCACTATGAAGTTTAAGAGACGGGCTAAGTTCTCAAAGTGTGAAACGTCATCTTCCCTTTGCTCTTACAGCTCTTTATGAATACCTTTTCACAAATGAAATTTAAATCCAAAGTCTACGAATAAAAAGTATCAAAAGATCAATAAAATAGGACAAAGAGCTACCACACACTCTTGCCAGCGAACAAACCAAACCGAGTGTGGGATGTATTAGCCCAGAAAAAAGTTCCTTAACAAACACGCGCTAAAAAATTCAACGTTAATAAATACATAAGTTCAGTTTGTTACAACAATAATCAATCTTCAAAATTAACGCCATCATAATCCACGATCTTCTGCCAACGATCTGCAAGCTCGCGGCTCTGCTCGAATACGGCCCATCTTCTAGCTTTTAACAGAAAATTCCTGAAATGCCTCCTCAACTCGATCAAATGTCTCGAATCGGCGTCCACGCAAAAAAAGTTTCCTGTGTGAAACAAATTTAGAGTCTGGATTTTCTACGCGTGTTAAGAAACTCTTCCCTCAACCTTACATTTTTCGCTGCTACACTTTTGAATATTTTCTTGATCCGCCCCAACAGTGTTTGTTCTTTCAGTGTGTGGATCCCAGTACTTCCAACATTTAGTTCGCTTCTTCTTGAACATTGTAAATTACTGGTCTCCTTGCATCCTTCGAGAATAGCCTGGCTATGGCGTTCTACGTGGCGTTTGTTGTTGAGTGCTAAAGAATAGTGGAGGCAGTGCTCGGCACCCGCGCTCCGCGACGAGCATCACAACTACTCGGAGACGGCGCTCCCTCTTTCGCTTTTACAACGTGCCAAAAATGCCTTTTCAGAAATCACGTTCAAACGACTACTCAACGTATAACAAAAATTCTCCGTCATAGTGAAAAAGTGTTTAAACAGTCGTGTACCACTCACAGCATGGACGCGCCGTCCTGAATGGGTTGAAGTCTTTATGTATTTGTAGTAAGAAACAATTTTGCTCATCTCAATTGTCTGAAATACTAATCTTCTAAAGTAGATATCGTCAGGCAATTTTGGCGCATTGTTCAAACGGAAACCATTGTAGCCATGAGATGCGAGTATAATACCGCTTTCAACATAACATGAAACGCCATTTTCGGAGTGTTTTCTTATGATCACGCTCAAATTCCAATATGCCTAATAACTATTCTTGAGCAATGCATGCGGTCTGTTATTGGCACTCGTGCAGTGCAATACATATGATTCGGGCCTTGCAAACACGTCAGTTGCACAGTATCTTTCGTCTCAGTCATCCCCCCCCCCCTTGGGGGAGAGAAACAATCAACTTATTCTAGCCCGAGTCATTTTATTTATTCCAATACAAACTATTGAAATCAACAGATCTTTCGTTACATACTAATGCGTCATTTTTGGAATTTGTACTTATAATTATGTAATTTTATGTATGTAATGTAAATTTATACATGTATATATATATATATATATATATATATATATAGAGCGCATGTGGCGCAGTGATTAGAGGTGCCCTGCGTCGCACACGAGGTCACTAGTTCGATCTCGCGCTCATGGCTCACTAAGCCATCCATTCCTCCGGGGTCGGTAAATTGGTACCAGACAGGTCTCAGACTTGTCTAGGAGGATAAGCAACACTGACTCGGTTCAGCGGAAGGACACCGCGAGTCATTGTAGAAACCAGATGTGCATTCAATCACCTCAAATGAAGTTAAAAACTGAAGTCGAATGCATGGCGCATCCCTCGGGGACTGATCAACGCCGAGAGATTTATCCTTTTTATCCTTTTATATGGGTGTATAAATGACTACTTGAGGGTTTTCGATAGTGTAAATGTAGTTGAATTCTGGCTTCGAATCCTAGAAGACAGTGGTTTTTTGATGTTCTCAGTTTTCAATGAAAGTCTCAAGCCATTGTGGATTAGCGGATGAGCACTGATACCAGATAGTTGCTTCATATCACTTTTACAAGGACAGTTTGTGAGAACGAAATGAATTGTTTATTGTTACCAAGTTCAACTCACAGTTCCGCCTCATAAACACGTCAATGTCGATATTGTGTTTATTGGGTTCCAGAATGTCACCTTACTGCGCTATGCATTTCGATCGGATCAACAACTGAAAAGAGACAGGAATAGTCGGGGTAAAAGCAGAAACGGAGTTCTCCACACTTGGTGATGCACACTAAGCTCTTGGCATTTATAAGTAACTGAACGATACAGCATGCATTCAATTTCATTAACCTGGATGAATATGTGGATTTCGCAAAGATTCGCGATGTGAGTGAGCCTTGTGTGTGGAGTTGAGCTATCGACAACATGTGTGTTGGACGCCGTTTCTAATTACGGCATCACATGCGCTCTTTTTTACAAGTTCTCCACACTTCGTAATCATATAGCTCTATCAACTGGCTCATTCTGAGGTGGTATGCACTAAAATTTAACAGCAAAAAATACACATAATTTGAAATATCCCTTTTAGATGATTAGATAGCCATCAGTACGATTTATAGCTCCGCATGTTTGAAAACAGTGCGCAATGCTTATTCCCTCACTTTTTTCACTTGAATTTGAAAATAGTGCTCTTAAGCACTACTATTATCATCAAAAATCTTATAACTCGTCAGTGGCTTTCCTTGATATGAGTTGCTGGGCTTGACTTGGCTGGGTAATACTGAATCAACATTTCCACGATGAAGCCTCGCCAGCAATAACTACACGTATCCTCGTAGTCAGTTAAGTATTTTCCTGAAGTGCTTGTAATCGACTGGCTGTTTTACATTAAGCAGATAATTTCACAAAGTTGAGTTTGTTTTATCTTCGAGCCGGGTCTACTAAACCTTACTGAGAGGATAGCTATTACCGGGCGAGTAGGGTTAAACATATATATTCCATCACCTGTCCTGTATCACCTCTCGTCATGTTGATCATGGGGTCACACGAGCGGGCACAGCAGCATTTTCATTTCTTCTTCTCGCATACAGGACTTTTCGGTAAATCCTCTTTGCTCCAAGAATTTGATGAGCATCATATGTTTTTTAGGCTTTTCGTGAGGAAACTAATCATCGAGACGGTGATCATCCTGTGAGCGTTTGTCATCTCAACGAATCCAGTCGGTAACGGCTCTCGTCCATTGGACATCGTTGAAATGCATTACGTGTCCTGGCCGCCCTATTCTCGATAGCTTGGCATATAGAACGACTTCTTTGATCTTTGATCGTTGACGTAAGTAGGAAAACGGATCATTTCTCTTCTTAACGAGTTACGATATACTCCTGAGATCGACCTTTTGTCTGAGTGTTTGATAATACCAAGTAATCTTTCATCCTACTCAAACAGAGAGCAAGTTTGTGCTGCATTCGTTGGAGCAGGGATAATCGTTCAGTCATAAATCTGGTTACAGTCGGATGTTTTATGTCTCCTTCACCCGTCCTCGATTCTCTCAAACATTTCAAAATTTCTCAGGTCGCTTGTTTCCTCCAGCCAGCTATGGGGCTTGGTCGTTCATCATGTTGACATTATGACCTGGATAGTCGCAATTGGAACTTCGGGAAAATTCGTTTTGCTGAGCGTGAATAAGCCATTCACAACCTATGCGCTCTTCCAAACATCGTTTTCGTTAGGTTTAGTCGGAGACCAATCTTTCCGCAGGTATTGTCGAAAATCTCACACAATCGTTCCGCCTGACTGTCACTAGATATTGTACGGAAGATATCATCAGCGAAACGGAAATGGTTTACCTATCAATCGTCATTTTTCACTCTCAGGTTGTCCCATGCTAATGTTCACATGACGTTTTGAAGGGTGGCAGAGAATAGTTCAGGTGAGATCGTATTGCCTTGTTGAACCTTTCTTCCTGCGTCAATAGTAATAACGTAATAGAATGGCAATATTTTGCTTACGGGCTTTTCGAGTAGCTCACAAAGATCTTTATGTACCGAGTAAGGCCGTCCTGGTTCTTCAAAGTTTCCACGGCCGCTTCCGAATAGAGTGATTCGAAAGTTGCCTTCAAATAGATGAAGTGAGGCAGAGTAGTCACTCATACTATCGTGAAACTCAAGTGAGTCTTGTAATCGTATGGATGTGGTCTATGGCACTAAATCTTTTTCGATGCCCTGATTGTTCGCATAATTGTCCTTCGTCCAGTGTTCTATCAATCCTGCTTAGGATGACTCGAGTGAAGAGTTTATAGACGGCGAACAGCAAGCAGACAGAGGCAATAATTGCCTCTGTCGTGAAGGTCTCTCTTTTTGAACCGCCGTCTTGCTGGTTTTCCATTGAATGGAAACCTTGCATTTTGACAGATAATGAGTGAAGAGCTGAACCAGGGTATTGATGAAAATAAGCGGTAGGTTCTTCAGGTGTTTGGTTTTATCCTATCTCGATCGGATGCTTCCTATTCTTTACCGACGATTATAGCGTGTCGGACTTTGGAAAAGAGAATTGCTGGAACCACGATTTTATCCTCATTCAATTCATATAATGGTAAGAAGACATAGCTATTAAGATGATCCAGGTAGTAGTAGTGAATAATTTTCTCCAGTTTGTTCTGGAAGCCGTAAATGCCTCAACAGGACGTGGGTGTGCACTCATCTTGGTCCTACATCTCGTGTATGGAATGCCTCAGTCAGAGTTATGCCCCTGTAATACAAGTGTGCTATATCTTTAACCAGGTGAAAAAAACTTCTTGACTAGCAATTCAATTCAAAATATGCTATTTTATTTTGATCAGTATCATTAATAATGTTCAATGTGTGAAATATGCCGACGTAAAGACATTCAAAGTGATTCCTTCAAGCTGAAGACCATTACAAATGTTCATTAAATGTACTTTTGATTTTGGACCATGGTAAAGCTTTACAAATAATAGCATGCATATCATCATACTAATGGAACGACGCAACTAAATCTTTTCCACAATTCTCTTTCCCTCCAACCCCGCAGATCTTAACTTATCCTATTCTCACCTCATAAACCTTCACTATTGGCCTTTCATGGCGTGAACATTAGCTAGTATTCAGAATGGGCCAGACAATAGAGAAGTGCGCGGTCTAAGCTAGATGAAAGGACAGTCCACCAGCTATTCGATGAAATCACTAGAGAAGAACTGATCCGGAAGACGTACAGGAACATTATCATCGTAATACAACGTAGGTTCTATGATTGGTCGTTGCCAGTATTTCCCAGCTCGCCTCTAATGGACATACTAGGCTAATGCTAAAGTATTGGCCACGTCTTATATACAATTAACGTTATGAATCAAGTGAAGAGCAACTTTATCAATCGAAATAGCGACTATTAGAGTCTGCATTTCCTTTGATGGCAAGATACAAGTCGACTTAATTTATTTACTCAAAATTTTCTTCTCTTAAAGTGACAGCCCGATCTTACTATAACAGAAAGATCAAACTAGGCATAAAACGCATGAAGATCCAATTCATGAAAAACAAGTGGCGCAATGACGAACATATCAAACTGGAAGGATCTTTAATTACGGTGACCTCCTCGTACATGTACCTTGGTCGTTCAGTGAATATGGAGATCAATATAAAGGAGGAGCTTGGTAGTGGAAGGAAAGCAGCGTGGACCGCACTCGGGCCTCTCAAGAAGCCACCGGCCAAATATCGGACCCCAATTTACGCGCTAACTTTTTCGATTCACCAGTCCTCCCAGCACTCTATATGCAGCAGAGATGTGGGCTGACACTTTGACCACGTCAAGACTGCTGCGAACGACTAATAGAGCGCTTGTACGATGTCTTCTGAAAATCAGTCAGCACTCACAACACCTAGTCGGCTAGTGCAGCTTAGATCTCAGAAATTTATCTCATATTCATGATTTAGAAGAATTCTTATCGATAGAGAAGCACAGATGGGCCGATCATATAGTAAGAAGATCAGACGACGAATAGACGAAACGAACTGCAGAATGGACGCCACTTGAATACACCAGTCCTCGAGGACAACCACCTACACGTTGGGTGGACATATTCACTATAAGAACTATCAGCTGTATTCATATCTACACTCGCATCAGCTGTATTCATACCTGCCGATATTCTACAGATCACGGTATGAAACTCGCGCCAGTGGCCATGCTCGTATGAAACCACCGCCGTGGACGACAATCGCGAGAAGATAAGACGAATGAAAGATGTGTTGTGGTCCACACAATTCGTGAAGACGGACCGTCCAAGTATCTAAGTGAGTGAAAAATGACACATATCCCTCAAAACAATCTAGCCAATATCTTTGTTACTGGAAAGTGTACTGGATAGAATATTCAAAAATCAAAGGCATCAGAGGCACATTCTCAGTGTCCTCAATAGCAGTGATCTCACTGGAGTTCTTTTCCTGACCAACACTTGTCTTTCATCGGCAAAATGACCTTTCGCAAAGTTGTACGTGAATTATTGGGTATATAGATAGTTTCGATTTAATCAGGCAACTCAATACTCCACATCGAAAAGCCGTCGATTCAATATGAAAATTGCAGCAAACGTCCTTGATGAGGCAAAATATACAAGCATTAAGAAAATGAGTTGAAATCAGCTCACTCTCGCCCTCAAAGCATAAGTGTCAAAATGACGTGGTTTTACATATACGTGACTATTCAAAAGAACAGTTAAACTTTACATGGATTTCTGTGATACATCATGGCCTTTATGCAGTAAAAAAAATCCTGTTCCACCAAATCGTTAATCATGTTGATGACTTTATAAATCTTACTCGTTGGAAGATTTCCCGAAACTACGAGGCTGCTTGACTCGCTTTGGTCGGTGAATTAGATTCAGCACACTCGCAAAATGTGACTTCTATAGACATTATGCTGCAATTGTGGAAGTGGGCGGTATCGCATATATAGGCGCCAATTCTCCTCGGGTGTTTATTTTGTCAATCAGCCGGTAGCCAATCTGACGTACTGTGATAAACGTTGTCCATATAAAGGTGTCTCATTATAATTTCTCACTCAATTTCTCATTTTCATCAAAGCACTATTGCTATTGGAAAATAAATGCAACCATTGGCGAGGAGCAGAAATGGCTGTCTCCATGAAGTGGCATCCTATGCTGTGTGCAGCATCATTTCGCAACTCTGCAGACTCCAGTGGTTCATTCGCAAAATCTTTTCAAGACTCGAAGAGCGACTCATTCATAGAACGAAAATCACAATAAAAGAAGGTAGCTCTACACGAAATCCTTCGGAATGGCCGGTTTGTCGTCCACAGGTACGCAATGGGGACAGCGGAAACTGGATCTTGTCCAGTACACAACAAAGTTCAGATTTAATGCCATTTTGGAAGCGTTGAACTGATATTTTTTGCACGCGGCACAGTCCGGAAAAGTGGGAGTTTGGTACTAACGACACAGTTTCTTGGGAATATCTAAACAGGCGAACGGACTATGCGAAAGATGGTCCCTCTCCATATTTAAGTTGACAGAAAAAGAGCAGAAATTTAGATTCCTATCATCGCATAACAAGCCTATTACCTCTTGTATATACTCGCCTAACTAGCCGCGTGGTATAGTATACGGGTTCGCATAAGCTCGTTATCATTTGTAATTTCTATACGATACTCATTACCCACCAAGTCATGCATCTTTCAGGAGGTTGTAAACTGTTATCAATCTGGTCCTACACTTGTTTTGGTGAATAGCAGCACTGACTCTATACATCGGTAGGCCACCGGCAGCCACTGTGAAAAGCGAGTATGCTTTCAGTAACCTCCAACGCAGTCAAAAATTTAGAACGAACTGCTTGGCGCATCCATCAAGAAATGGTCAACGCCGGAGCCTGATTTTCTTAATATTCCATTACAGCGCTGCAGTGATGCGAGAATTTACAAGTAGCAACATAAAACATGCTTACTCACATTTCCTCAGTAATTTGCCATTCAAAAGTGGCAAGAAAAATCATAAGATATGTTATTCAACATGATAGTACAACAGACTATGCTCGCAACAGCTTCAATTTAGGATAATGAAACTCGCCCATGTATATAAGGCTGACCGATATCGCTGTTGTTTCGGAGTTGTAAAATTTGCCCAACCATTGCTTCCTTCGTGCTCAACTTTTTTCAAGGTGGGTTTGGACAAGCCGCTACGGTTAAGAAACCCGACCTTGATAAATTGTTGATTGGAGGTTCTTTGATTTCTTAGACGTTGTGAGAAGATGCCATCATTAGTGACACTGGTGAGAAATGCGTACAATTTACCCAATATCTTTGCAAACATCTGTATCACTCCGTCCACGTGTTGGCCGCCGAGTGACTCGAAGGAGCTCCATTGAGATTCTTACCTGCCCATGTCACGTGTAAAGGTAGCTAGGTGAATGAAGATTATCCTGAAAGGTAGCTAAGCATTAGATTTTTCTTTTACGTTTAAGTGAAGACTTGTCATCATGGAATTGATGGTTTTTTTGTTGGCGTTCGATATCTCAGAGAATCCAGTCGCTGACGATCATTAGCTGTTGTCTGATCAAAATACATTTCCACGTCATTTCATTTTCATCATTTTAGTGTGCATCACAACATCTTTGATTACTTATAGTCGGCATAGTTAGCAACTGAAGATTTCTTCTCAAGCTCACGTCATTGCAGATACCCTCAGATTGTCCGCTTGACTGCGTGTTTGATCGCACTGCGTGATGTTTCATCTTTCTTCCAAGGTAAGTAGATTTCCAATGCGTGAAGAAAACGAATCGCGGCATCGAGGAGGTCGGTTGAGAGTCTACTATTCTTTATTCTCTAAACAACATTCCCGCCGTCCAGCAACTTGAATATCATGTGTCTTTGATAAGAATGCCTCTCTACTTGCTCTTCTTTCTACAGCTCGACGTACCATCTCTTACATAAGATCATATGGTTTCAGACAGATAACATCCGAATACTCTGAGACTGCTTGAACCCTATCACTAGTCTTCATGGATAGTGTATCGGCTTTTCACAAAAGAGATAATTGGAACACTCTTCATTGGAAAGTCCTTTGAGGGGGCACCCAGAATACGATTTTATTAGGCGCCGTGGAGTAACTGAGTGCATATATGATGGCCATATCTGACTTCTAATAGTCCACCTATGTGTCAAATAAGTACTCGCTTGGAAATCTATTCGTCTTCGAAGCCGCGATGATGTGAGTGTGGTCCACCACCGTCCACCTTCTCCATGTAAGTCGTTGTAATCGCATAGAGTCGAATCCTCTAAGGTGGAGCATTGCTCGGAAAAAGCATTCTCACTGGAGATGTCTTCTTTTAGGAGACGCTTGCTGTCTATACTCTGATTCTATGATATATTAAATGACATGATATATTAAATATACTATCCGAGAGCATTCGCGTGTACAACGCTTTGTTCGGTGTTTTGTTCACTGGACATAGAAAGTAAAACGTTCGTCGTCGCTAATTCTTCGTTTGGGGACTGGAGCACCCACACAGGATTGGCAAAAGATGAGAAAGAGTAACTGTCCGACTGTCGAGACTGCAAGGTCGAAACACGTGTATCGGGTTCTGTAAGTCAGCCCTTTATAACAGATCACAGACATGCGTGGCTAAAAAAGGAGTATTTGGCATATAGTCTGTTGTCTGTTGAGTTTATTACCTTTTTTTACCGACATATCAACCTGCAGCAGTTGGCATCTCTATCGACTAGCACAGCGTCGCTGAGCATAATTTGAAAACCGATTCTTCTTTTACCTCCACATAATTACTCAGAAGTCTCCTAGCTGAGTAACATATTCGCGATGATGCATAATTTTGCCTAACTTCCTATGACCCCTATAGAGGTCACGTCGTCCACAATGTCTTTCAAATTGCAAACTCCGCTCGATTTTCGTTGCATAATTCTTTTCCGCATTTCAAAAGAATTTATGGGTACTCTTCCATTATCCGTATCCTGCTTCAACTTCTCGCGAAAAAGGCAATTTTTTGGCTTTCCTAAAGTTTTAGTAATCGTTGGATAGCTCAAATCAAAAGAATTTAAATGGTGTATTGTATTTTCGAAATGCCTCTTTTATCAAGCTGAAACACCAAAAATCAAATTTTGTTTCTCATTCACACATTTCTCATCAAACAAAACTGTTTCTTCAGACTTTCAACAACGAATCGATAGATCGCATATCAAAAATTATAATGATATAGTTAGTTTTCGAAAAAAATCCCTTATTGCGTTACAACAGCCAAAATAAGATTGAGTTTCGCAAATTTAAATCCTTTTCATCATCAGCATTGAAAGAACGCGCCTTTAGCCTTTTTCTCAAGTTCCAACAATTATCTTCTAGCTCAAACCTAAAAAAATTTGACGGTGTAAATTATTCATCGTCCAAATATTTCTCACCGCACAAAGCTATTCCTTCCAACTCTCAGCAATCATTTGATAGCTCAAATCTGTCGGTTCCAGTAATGTGTTTTGTTTTTTAAAGGGCTTTATAGTGCGCTGTAGCAGCTAAAGAAATGTCAAGTTACGCGCAGAGCAACATCTACATCAAACCAACGAGGTTTGCCAATATGTGGTGTCGATTTCCTAACATGGTCTCTAAGCCATGTGCTTTTTCCACTGCCAGGCTCGCGAAACCCAATCTTTTATGACTGTTGAAGCGCAACAAGAAGTCTCGTTCAAAAATCACATATGTCATTGGATTTAGTGAGACTTAGTCTATCGAATGGTTACTGAAAATCTACAGGAAAGGCATTGGTGAGAGAGATATGTTTGGAAGAGAAACGGATTTTATTTTTGCAGTTACAGCACAATTGAAGCCATTTCAGTAGTAAAATACGCTATTCAAATTGTCGTGATCTGAGCTATCGAATAACTGCTCAGACTGTGAGAACGACTGAAAAATAGGTTTTTTATTGAAGGGATCGAAACGGAGTGCGGTCAACAGAAAAGTACCGACCTATGCGCTTCCCTTAACTTACTACGATGTTTAAGTCGAAGTTTGAAATTCGTTTATTCCATATAGTACTCAAAATTCATATGATAGCTAAATAGAAAAACAATGAATTGATTACCAAGAATGGTGCCACATTCTATGTACGCTGCACGCGATGTGAAATCGTGGAGCGAGAAGCAGATTTGCGCTAGTGTCTCACACACTTCGGAGTGCACACTCTCTTCAAAGTACTAGTCTTCACTAGAAGTGAAAAAGCAAGTGAGAAATTATCGAGGCGTATTCGACGACACGACTTCATAAAAACTTCTCACAATCCGGAGTGGTTTATTTATGTGGACGAAAGTTTCTTTACTGGAGATCATGCAAACTGGTAGGTTGAAGAGCATGCAGATGCTATGACTGCCGCTGACTTTGAAAATATCTTCATAGTTAATCCGCACTTGATTGTTTACATGAAAAACCTGTTTCTGACTTTGTTTCGTGGAAGTGAATTCATTGTTGCAAAGTGTGCAGCAGGGAGAGTGTGGTCAGTGAGGAGACGCAGGATGTCCTAATTGGAACATTTGAATCCGACATATGGAGAAAGTGTTTCGCTGTGATAAGATGATAGGGCATCGAGAAAACTTGTTCGGAGTGGCTTGGCCGTAAAGTGATTGCTTCAAGACAGTGTTGCTGAGTTTTTATTTTACCGCTCTGACAGCAATGTTATGATACGGTAATTATATGCCCAAGAATGCTGAATGATATGCAGCACTTTGGACCTCAGCCGTGAGTTGAAGCCACACTTTACACATACGGCGGGTGTGTGCTGCCATTGCACCACTGATACTATCGTTCTGCTATCACTCTTTTTCGAAATAAGGCATCAAAGTTGTCGGCAATCAACCGTTACAGGTAGTGCTGATTGTGAGAACCATTAGTAGTTGTAATTGCATAGTAAGTGTAATTCAAACGGCGCATTGATAGTTATCCACATAAATTCTCGTTTTCGGCGTGAGACATTAAGTTTGGAAAGAATGCGCGACTTGGAGAGTGTAGGCGGCAAAGAGGCGCACACTCTCTCTTTGTCCTTCATCTACATCACGTGCTGAAAACAAAGTGATTTTCAAAAGCAGTTCGACGGTTCCCAGTGTGTTTACTTTCTTGTATCGCATGATTGATTTTGTTTCAAACAACTATCTATCACAATTTATTGTGCGGGTCCCAGCGCTTCCTATCCTCGATTCGTTACTTCGCATTCATCCTCCACGAAGATCTTTGAACATCTCACGTGTTGATTCGGCTGCTTCTTGACGATTTCATCTTCTTTCTGAGTGCCATAAAATGCTGATCGAGATGGTACTCCGCACAATCTTGTAGGCAGCCGAGCCGAGGCGTTCCCTACGGCGTTCAATTGTTGATTGAAAGAGAGTGTTGGGGAAGCGACTGAACCAGCGCCTACTCATCACCTTTCTTCTTTTAACAGGATTTCAAAACCCTATGGGATAAATTTTGCTTGCTGAGAATAAACGACGTCAACATATGCTGACAGCAGCGTGATTGCTGCTGGCGGACAAGTTTTTTTCTTCGCGTAAAAGTCTTCCATGCAGAAAAACATAAGAGGATGCACAAAAGATCATAGAGCACATACTAGAAAAAAAAAACAGAAAATTTGACAAACAGAGGAGAAAAACTAGTCTGTAAAGACCGGATACGAATAAAAAAAGAGTGGAGTACAATAAGCTATCAACTGTTTACAAGAAACAATCAACCAGACCGATTTTCTGATAACCTAAGCATTAATGAAATAATTCACTGTTTTCTTAACGAACAAACCCGAGATTGGTAACAAGAAGACTTATTCAATACAATGTCAGCTGATTCGTCTTTCTCACAGCCTGAAAAAGTTCGAATTGACATGAAATCTGCTCAATCAAACAATTTCATGGTCTCAGCAGGAAAACTCGATTCAAAGATTTTCGTTAGCATCGTAAACAGCTTTTTGAAAAGTCATATTTCTTCAATTTAGTGTTATAGTAAAAATATTATAACTTCACAAGTGTATATTAAAAACTAATTACCGAACTTCTGAATTTCAAACCTCATACGGGAATTGAACCAGTGTCTCACCTTTGTCGGGAAGCGCGCTAACCACTGCACTGCTGCGGCTGCTGTTGTGCGATCAATAATTCTGCGATGCAAGATGTCGGAGCTGTCAGCAACACCGTGTATCCTAAAAACCGTGATGTCAGAACAGGAGCCCCGCTAGTGCAATGGTTAGCACGCATCTCAAGAAAGGTGAAACGCTCATTCAACTTCCTCCGGAGATCTGAAGTTTTGTTCATCATCACCATTCTCAAAAATATAGTCATAATGCATCGTCTTGTTCGTATGTCCCAATAGGACGATGATGGTCTTTTTGAGTTTTGATTTTCAGAGATTTTTTTCTATACGAAGCTTTTCATCTGAAATTCAAGTGATTATTCGAAAGCTTGGATCTCGAGGATTTCGATAATTTGCCTACTTTTCGAGATGGCCTTTCTAATACGCTGTAGCAAAATGAAATTATGCCTCACACTCGGTTTGCCTTATTCGCTTGGCTAAAGTTTGTGGGTCGCTTTCTATTGGATTACAATAAGCATATTATGTAACCCAAATCTCGGAGAATTTGAAGCTTGAATTGGCTTTCGAATAGGTTTCCATTGCGCACTGTGAGAGCGAAAATAAAATTACGTCTTACATTCGGAGTTTTCTTCGTACATTGGAGTCATATATGCACAAAAAGCTTACAGACGTTTAGAGAAAATCATGTTTACAGAGTGATAGGAAGAGCCTAAAATGTTTTTTAAAACAAGGAAAAAAATCTTTGTTGAGGAACGAAAATAGCGCACCACTGGTGATATCGATTATGCTGCCGTCTGCAAAGAGATATAGCTTCCACAGCTACTAGTAGAGACACTTGTCACTTAGATACTTTATTGATCCGTCTTCACAGTGTTTTTTTCATTGTAGCGATCCCAGTATGTCTAGCATTCAATTCGTTTCTTCATCATCTTCATGAACGTCGTGCAATACTGGTTGAGCGAGTCTCCATGCAATCGAGGATAGCCTGGCTGTGGCATTTCATAGGGGTGTTGTTGTTGACTGTCAGAGAGAGTTGGGAGGGTGTGGATCAGTCCCACGCCGCGACGAGCCTCAGTGCCACTCGGCCACGGCGTCCCTTATTAGACCCGTTGCTGCACACAGTCTCATACAAGCTGGGAACAGGCTTAGGTCAAAAAATTGATTTGATATGTTGAAACATTGTACGTGACTTCCTTAGCCATGTAAAACTGTACGGCTGGTCTCCAATAGTAATTAGAGTCTCCAATAAACAAAGCGATAAGTGTCTTGAAACAAGCTGTGTGCTATACCAAGAATTTATGTGGCAAGTTTTTCTGCTGAGGTTACGAAAGATTATCATTGAGCAGATGGCGTATCGATTTGACCTTTCCAGGCTCTGAACAAGGAAAAATTGCCAAAAGACCAGCCATTATTGCATTAAACAAATCTTCCTTTTAACAACCTCCTATTCCTTCATTAACAAAACAATGGATTATACGAAGTATAAAAAAAGAATGGCTCTCAAAAAAGTGGCGCCAAAATGTAGAAGAATGAGCGCCAACAGTATTAACTAGTTATGAGGAGCTTAAAAAAGTCACTTTTCGAAAAATCCTCCAGTGTGTGCTTGTCACTGATTCGGCAGGCTCCAAGGGGTAAACATGGTCACATTTGATGAGGGATCAAATTACCGACCATTTTTTCAGTGTGATGTCGCCATTATGGGAATATGATTCAAGAAGAGAAGTGCTTCACAGGTGCCTCGATCTCGATAAATGGGCACAATGTGAGCGCATGGTCTTTCTACACATTTGTACACAATTCCTCAGTGATCTACTACCTTAACACGATGATGGGCGCATGTGGCGCAATGACTAGAGGCCCTTCTATCACACATAGTCAACTAATGATGGCGCGATCTCGCGCCCATAGCTTAGAGAGCCTTCTTCGGGGTTGGCGAATTGACAGCAGCAGACGTCAAATAGACTTGTCTGGGAAAGGAAGATTGCAACACTGACCTGATTGATCGATAGGCCACCGCGATTCGTTTAGACGTACGCACTCGCACATAGAGGGCATTTTCATAATTTTTATGTGTGCAATACAAGGACCTCACTCTATGAGGGATCCCGCCCGGTTAGTCGCTAGGGCACGTGGCGCGTCTCCAGGTGGTGGATAGGGAAATAAATTCTAACCAAAATCGACCGTGTGCTTCCCAGAGACGCAGGTGGATCCAGGGGATGAGCTCCCTGCTTCTGCAGCGCCGACTTGACAAAAACTCTATTTCTACGAGTCAATTTGGTCAAAAACCTGCAATAAAGCGGCTGGGAAGCACATGGAACGTGGTTAGGAGTCGCCTCCAACAGATAAGCTCCTCCCGCTCCTCCGAAAGAGACTAGCAAGCTACTCGCGAGTACTCAGCCCCCACGTTTAGAGCTTGGCAAGCTAAACGTTGGGTATCAAAATGCCAGAAACAGTAACAAATATGAGCTTCATTTTCCTGGTCCCGAAAGAATTCCTGGTACGGCAGCGCCATGTAGGGCGAGTACGGAGAAGCTGCTAAAATCCTAGGGCCGAACTAGGCTTCCAAGATCGAAACGGACTAAAATGGCGATCTGTACCTACAACGCAAGAACCCTTGTTCACGAATCCGCTGTAGAAGATCTATTAACTCAAGCAAGAGGAATAAGGTAAGACGTCATTGGCCTGGCTGAGACGAAAAGGCGCCATCCTTTTCACGCTGTTCGTGACACCGGAGAAGAACTGTTCTTTGGAACATGCGATAGCAAAGATGTCGGCGGCCTTGGCGCACTGGTCAAGTTGAATTTGACGGCGAACGTTGATTTGTTTGAACAACTATTCACCCGTATCGGATGATTACGGTTGAAAGGCTGTGGTTCCATGTCGCCTTTGATTACCTTCGTTGCTTACACACCAATATCAAGCTATGACGAAGACGAAGTTGAAGCGTACTCTATGGACCACGAAAAATTCTCCAGAGAAGATCATGCATTTTTCAAAGTCATTGTCGGAGATTTTGACGCAAAATTTAGACCTAGAAGAACGTGTGAAGAACGTCACATAGAGACCCACGGACTAGAATGGAATGAACAGGTGAGAGGCTATCTTAATTTATCATGACGACCAAATTCATCCATGGTAACTCACAATTCCAAAAGCGTCACTTTCAGCGATGGACGAGGGAGTCTCCCAATGGAGAGTACCATGACGAGATAGACCACACCTTAGTGAATCGAAGGTTTTGCCTGACCAATTGCCGTTGTTGTTCCTAAGTTCTGCACGGGATTAGACCATCGCCTCCTTCGCGCAACGTTCCGTTTTTCAAGGAGAGGAGAGAAAGCCGCTAAATTTAAACAACGAAGTCCCAGAACTACCATAATCTGGGATGTATTCAAATCATTAGTCGGCTCTTGGGAAGTTACCCTTGTCGACAACATCGACGAAAATTACGATCGACTTGTTGAATATCTTCACGTTAGCGCTATTAAAGCCGACGGTCCTAAGTTCACGAAGAGACCCTTGTCTCCGCAGACACTCGAGCTGGCACGTCAACGTGGACTCGCACAAGCTACAGGCAACCGAAACCTTACGTCCAAACTTGCGAAACGCTGCAGAGAAGCGATAAAAGAAGAGCTCAAAGAGAGACTAGCAGCAGTTATGGCAGAAGCTGCAGAAGCTGAGAAGAGCATTCGCAAAGCACAGCGAATCTTTGCCAACTATAAACCAAGATGATTGCACTTCGATACCCTGACGGAACACTTACAGCTTCGAGAAGGGCTATGGAGAAAATCATTCATCAATACTATTCGGATCTCTTCGCTAGCCATGTCCTCTTACGTCATATAAATTGAAAGATGACGAATATGTCGTTTTACCGGTCCTCCTTTTCGAAATCCGACATGCTATATCATTGGCGAAGAACAGGACAACACCTGCTCCGGACAGGATTAGACCAGATCACCTGTAGAACCTGCCGCCAGTTCTCATCAACACCCTGGCTCAGCTCTTCACTCGCTACCTGTCAGAATGCAAGTCCCTATTCAATGGAAAACCAGCAACACCGTATTGTTGTTCAAAAAGGGAGAACTTCACGGCATAGGCAAATATCGCCCAGTCTGCTTGCTGTCCGTTGTCTATAAACTCTTTATTCGCGGCATCCTAAACAGGATTGACAGAACACCGAACGAAGGACAGCCATGCGAACAAGCAGAGTTCCGAAGGGGATTTAGTGCCATAGACCACATCCACACTATCAAAAGACTCACTGAAGTTTTACGAGAGTACAAACAACCACTCTGTCTCACTTTCAGCGGTCTGAAAAAAGCCTTTGAATCAGTGGAAGCAGAAGCAGTTATAGAGGTTCTGGATAACCAGGACGTCCCTATTCGGTACACAATGATCCTTCGTGAGCTTTATAAAATTTCCTATCAAAATATCTCCATTCTACAACAATATCACCATTGACGTCAGAAAAGGGGTTCGACAAGGCGATACAAGTTCGCCAAAACTATTCACTGCCATCCCAAAAAACGCCATGCGAACATCAGAATGGGACGATATGGGAGTGAAAATTGACGGTCGACAACTAATCCGAATTCACTTAGCTGACGATATCGTTCTCATAAAACCAAACATCAGCCAAGCGAAATGAATGTTGACCGATTTCCATAACGCCTGTGGAAGGATTGGTCTTCAACCTAATCTCACGAAAACGAAGTTCATGAGGAACAGATGGGTTTCGAAAGCCTCATTCACTCTCAACGGAACGACAATATCCTAATAATTCTTTCTATTTTGACTGCCACTTGCAGTGATATGATGTTACTAGTATACCCAATATGTGGAGTACTGTGCAAAAACGTTTACGTCAGCCGGGATTCAAACCAAGATCTCACTCTTTCCGGGAGCGTATGCTAACCATTGCACTACCGACGCTCGTTTTGCACAGCCCTCTTATTTACGCTATAACGCGTTGTCTGCCAACAGCCAACCGTCGACGGTTGGCGGGACAGCCGCTATCGGCACTGAACCCACTTGAGTTGACAGACATTGGATATCGATAATCAGTCATAATTCTTTCTATTTTGACTGTCACTTGCAGTGGTATGATGTTATTAGTATACCCAATATGTGGAGTACTGTGCAAAAACGTTTGCGTCGGCCGGGATTCGAACCCAGATCTCACTCTTTCCGGGAGCGTATGCTAACCATTGCACTACCGACGCTCGTTTTGCACAGCACTCTTATTTACGCTATAACGCGTTGTCTGCCAACAGCCAACCGTCGACGGTATGGCGGGACAGCCGCTATCGGCACTGAACCCACTTGAGTTGACAGACATTGGATATCGATAATCAGTCATAATTCTTTCTATTTTGACTGTCACTTGCAGTGGTATGATGTTATTGATATACCCAATATGTGGAGTACTGTGCAAAAACGTTTGCGTCGACCGGGATTCGAACCCAGATCTCACTCTTTCCGGGAGCGTATGCTAACCATTGCACTACCGACGCTCGTTTTGCACAGTCCTCTTATTTACGCTATAACGCGTTGTCTGCCAACAGCCAACCGTCGACGGTATGGCGGGAGCAGCCGCTATCGGCACTGAACCCACTTGAGTTGACAGACATTGGATATCGATAATCAGTCATAATTCTTTCTATTTTGACTGTCACTTGCAGTGGTATGATGTTATTGATATACCCAATATGTGGAGTACTGTGCAAAAACGTTTGCGTCGCCGGGATTCGAACCCAGATCTCACTCTTTCCGGGAGCGTATGCTAACCATTGCACTACCGACGCTCGTTTTGCACAGTCACTCTTATTTACGCTATAACGCGTTGTCTGCCAACAGCCAACCGTCGACGGTATGGCGGAGCAGCCGCTATCGGCACTGAACCCACTTGAGTTGACAGATATTGGATATCGATAATCAGTCATAATTCTTTCTATTTTGACTGTCACTTGCAGTGGTATGATGTTATTGATATACCCAATATGTGGAGTACTGTGCAAAAACGTTTGCGTCGGCCGGGATTCGAACCCAGATCTCACTCTTTCCGGGAGCGTATGCTAACCATTGCACTACCGACGCTCGTTTTGCACAGCACTCTTATTTACGCTATAACGCGTTGTCTGCCAACAGCCAACCGTCGACGGTATGGCGGGGCAGCCGCTATCGGCACTGAACCCACTTGAGTTGACAGATATTGGATATCGATAATCAGTCATAATTCTTTCTATTTTGACTGTCACTTGCAGTGGTATGATGTTATTAGTATACCCAATACGTGGAGTACTGTGCAAAAACGTTTGCGTCGGCCGGGATTCGAACCCAGATCTCACTCTTTCCGGGAGCGTATGCTAACCATTGCACTACCGACGGGGACCGCCCCCTTGTTCAAATCGATTGGCGCCACGGTCGTATCGACACTAGAGACTATATGAATCAAGGAGGCGCATGATCAGCAGATGGTCAGGATCGATACGCAGCCAGAGTGGAGAGAGCACAGAGGAACAGAATCGTCTAGCTCTGTCATTGTGCGTCGTGTCCCTCCCCGCTGCAGTCGTGTCGGGCGAGCGCTCTTGTCTTCATGTTACTGCTTTCAAATAATGCACGTTTTCGCGCCACAGCGTCGGTAGATCTAATTGCACGTCATGAAGATCACAAATTCTGTCGATACTCATCTAAGCTAGTGAGACGTTGCACATGGCGTTATCTTTTGCAGTATTTTGAGGGTACCTCTAGACTTTGATTTCCTGATCTGTATTGATTTGCATGTGTATATGTACCTACATATATATGGATGTCTATACGTGTGTATACCTGTATGTACGTAGACATGAGCATTTGTATATGTAAGAATATGTTACAGATATAAACAATGCTAGGATCAAACGATCCGCCTTCGCAATCGAAGAATCGCGACGAAAAGGTAAGATATTTTTTTCTTGACGACGCACCTGTACACACTCGCAATGCATGCTAAACATCTCCAAGCCTGCTGAAGCTGGTTACCGACTCGATCTCCTACCGATAATGTCGGTATCTTTGCGAAACTCCTTATTCTCTAATGCCTCATCCAACTTCTGCATTTGATCTACGATGCCATTATTCATGTGTGATGAGTGGCTTGCTAAATTATGAGCCTTAGGTGGGACTAAACCCGCATCTCATCCGTAGCGGCGGTGCAGGAAGTTCTGCAAACCGCTCAGCTTTCTTGGATATATAATTATAGCATCATAACGTTGCTTTAAGAGCGGTAAATTCAAAGATTTTCTTAGATTCAGCTGTATTAATCTAGTTTTGCTATGTTTTAGTGGATGAGTGTAACTTGGACCTTCTAACTTATTGTCATCCACCGAAGATCGAGGATATCCACTACTTTGAAATACTAAGAACTTTCCTTTTTTATACTTCGAAATTCTAGTATTTTTACTGCTTTTTTCGCAGTGTTATGATGTTACTTATACACCTAAGAGAATTTAGTGGTGAGCAAAAACACGGCCTCGGGCGGGAATCGAACTCGCGTTTCATCCTATCCAGGGACGCGTGTTCCACCACTACACCACTGAGGCACATTAGCCCGACCACTCTTTCTTCAACATCTCTATGTTGGCTGTCAGCCACCAAACTTTAGCAGGTTTGGTCGGGTATGCGATTTCGCTTTTCTGTCAGCTTAACTGGGTTTATAAAACTAAATCGCATACCTGACCAGACCTGTTAAAGGTTGGTGGCCGATAGCTAACATAGAGATGTTGAAGAATGAGTGGTGGCGCTAATGTATCTCTGTGATTATTGATACACGCGCGCTTCGTCAGTATGGATGAAACGCTGGTTCGACTCCAGCCTGAGGCCGTGTTTTTGCTTACCACTCAAATTCTCTTTCCTTTTTTACACGAAATGTAGTGAAGTAATGCTTTAATACGCCAGATATGATGCGTGAGCTTGTGTTCTTTTTTCTTTTTGTTTCTTCGCTAGCTTCATATTTTGGGATTAGTCAAGAGTTCTGAGGATTTGGAAAATGACTAGTAAATTAAAGTTTCAATCATTTAACCTCGTTGTATTGGCTGAACAAGACATTGGGATGTTCCATAAGTTTTGACGCTAATTCAATAAATACCAAAATCACTAATCAGATGTGATTAAGATTGTGATTTTGGTACCGTTCAATTGGGCATTTTCTTACGAACATTTTAGTGTACAACTTGCCTTACTTAATCTAAGATGTAGCTATTCTCGGGACAATTTTGTTTGCTACTTATGCACGAGAAGCACGTCGGGGAAAACACTAGTGAAGCAGCGCACAAGATTAATGGGGCTTGCTGTGGACGGCGAGCGCAGCTGATCCTCCACAATATTCTCTCCAGTTTTGAACTTCCCAAACCATTTCCTATCCGTCCTTTGCGCATTGTCCAAGCTTCATTGATCTTACGCGCTGCTTCACTAGCATTTCACCTCACGCACCATTCGTGTATAATTAGCAAACAAATATGTTCTCACGTGCTCCATGTTGAAGTAAGTATAGGCTAGTTGTGTATCAAACCGATCGCAAGGAAATGGGCAATTGAACATACCAAAATCATGCAATTTCAATTACTTCTGGATAATAAGTTTAACGTTAATTGCTTTAGTACTAAAACCTATTGAACGACCTAATAAAGGATAAAGGATAAAGCTCTCGGCATTGATCAATCCCTGAGGGATGCGCCGTGCATTCGTCTTGAATTTGTAATTTCGCTTGAGGTGATTGAATGCATGTCTGGCCTTTACAATGACTAGCGGTGGCCTCCCGCTGAACCGAGTCAGTGCTGCTTATCCTTCCATGCAAGTCTGAGACCAGTCTGGTACCAATTTACCGACCCCGGAGGGATGGAAGGCCTGGTGAGCCATGAGCGCGGGATCGAACCATTGACCTCGTGTGCAACGCAGAGCACCTCTAACCACTACGCCACATGCGCTCGACGAGCTAATATCATTGACAAACCAATACTCTGAAATATTGGCCGGCTTTTCTCCTTGAGAACGAACTTTTTCAAACTTCAAAGAGAGACTTCTATACATGGAAGTGACTTGTCATAGTGAGGTAGTAGATGTCGATAGATTGGCTGCCGTCTGTGAATATATAATTACTCGTAGTATAGTGTAGGACACCCAACACAGTAAATTATTCTTTCGTTGCCGAGCGAACTTTCATCAACGATAATAAGAGGCCTAAATCCACCATCCGAAAAGTAACTTCTTCTTAATCATCGACTTTACTGGTGATTTATCCCTCCAATTCCTCAAGAGAATCTCCCTCCGCCTTCGAGATTTCTGCGAAGTTCACCAGTGTGCTCTGATTTGCGATAGTAGAGCGGATTAAATCCTGGTATTCATGCAAATTTAGTAAATTTACTCTTCGACGATATGAATCACAGAAGATTCGCTGCGGAAGTAAGAACCGTTTTCAACATTAGACAAGAAATAAAGGCTTTGCTTTTTGCCTAGTTGAAAATCTGACTTTCTATACCAATAAGATTTGCATCTTTGCTTTTTCTTATAGATGCTTTTGTTTTGAGCACCGAAAGAAGCCGAAAAATGTTATCGATTGACATGGTCGTCTTTATATAGGACCTCATAGCTAACGAGAACGGAAGATGCTTTATGCACCGATAGATGCTTTGCGTTGTATATATATATATATATATATATATATATATATATGCATATGTATATTCATGTATGCATGTGCACATATGTATATATGTGTATCTACATATATATATATATATGTATATACGGATATATATATACGGATTGTGCCCATATAAATTGCCAATTGCCCTATATATATATATATAATATATATATACGGATTGTGCACATGGGAGAAAGAGCCCGTGTGGTTCAGAGGTTCTCTGTGACATCCACAGTCGACCAATTGATATTTCGATAGTTTGCCACCGTGTTCAATGCTCACCAAACCATCCATCTCTCAGGGCTCGGTGATATGATGCCACAATTGTTTAAGCGTATTGCACAACTCACGGATTCATCGATAGGCCACCGCGAGTCATTGCAAAGACCAGATATGCATTAAATCACCTCAAACGATACTAGAAATTGAAGACGACTGCATGGCCTATCTCTTAGAAATTAATCAACGGCGAGAGCTTTATCCATCATATCTTTTGTGTGTGAATTATACACGTCCGCCGGAGGGATATACAATCAGTATGCATAGGTTTTCTACATCACAGGGGTCCCTCTCACTCGTTTGTGAATTTTTGATGGCTTTTGGTGACTTGTTGAGCTTTCTGCCTTTATATTGAGATTGTGATGCTTTCCCAGACATATAGTTATGTTTGGCAACAGCGCGATATCTCACTGACAAGAGTTACGATCTTGGCATGAATTGAAATATTCGCATGATACTCTTTGTTCTGATCAGTCATAGTCTCTGTTGTAAGAGTTCGTCATAAGTTCCCAAGTATTTTCTCTAATGGTAATTGTAAAATTGAAGCAGAATGCAAGTCGAACTTTCCCTGCGACTTCAAGCAAGTCTGTTACGAAACCGAGAGTTCGGAAGAAGCCACCGTTGCAGCCGTTAAGAACAAGGGATAGACATAAAGCCCTTCCACTTCGAACGTTTTCCGATTCAGATATGGTGGGGGTGATCTCATGTAACTATTTGTGGAATTCTAAGCCGGATCTCCACGACATTTTCACCAAAAATCCAACAGATGGTTAGCAGTAGATCTTAAGAACCAAATTTCACTTGAATTTCCGTATGTTCCGCCATGTAGTGTGCCCTTCTTTCAGACACAGGCTCCAAAGTCGGTTGCACGCAATTCCCTTCTTGTCACTGAAGCAATTGGGCTTATCACCTCAAAAGGATCATACGGCGGATTTGTCGAATATCTGCGTTCAGATGAGAATCCAAGCGTCAAACGTTCAATGTAAGTTCCAAAACGTTCAAAGAGTTTTCATGCAATACTGATATTTTCAACCCAAACCTTGTCCAGGTTTGTTCAAGATTTGCAAACCGATAGGCTCATAAGACGGCTCAGTAATAATTTCGTGATGAGTGGTATGACTCTACTTATGATCTGACAAGTTTTTAATGAACGCAGGTGATTTCAAACCAGAGACTAACCCGGATACATTGAATGCTCCGCGTGGCTAATCCATTTTTGAAAAGATTACTATGAATTTGTTCTTAGAAACATCGGTCCTACTAATGCTTATAAACTCTATATGGACTATGGTTAGTTATCAAAATCAAGATGATACTGGAATTTCTTTTGAGTTATTTATCGTAATTTTGAGTGGAAATAAGAGAATTTTAAGCAGAAAATTGTAAGACGTGGAATCTAAATTGGACGGATCATATTGTTGTATCATTCTCCAAAAATCAATTAGACAGTAGTGAAAATCCTCAATAGTTATGATATAAACCTATTGGCACGCCTATATTGCTATAAAAACCGTGATTTGCTCTGTACTTCTTGGAAATTTTCATTTTAGCTTTGAATAAATGATCAATTGTTCATTACCCATACCGTTGCGCTTTTACAGAAAAGATTTGGATTTGTTGCAAAGGCTCATATGTGTTGATTAGGACTTCAGTTCACTGGCTTTGCTATTTGTATTACGTCACATTAGCATCTGTACATTTGAGAAACAGTCATTTTTAGTGAGAAAGTGAAAAAGGAGCTGGTTAATAAGCAGTTGTTCTTCGGATCATCTTCTCCAGCTGAACGTTATTTGCAAGCTGCTCGTATTTCTGTACGTTGGTTGTGCTCGATTACGATTCTATTTTGAAGCTATTTGTCTGAGATAATGTCTCTTTAGTACAATAGACTGGACTGGAAAACACGACGTGAATATGAGTATGCTGCTCGTCAGCGAGCTCGTAAACAACATATTTTGGACTCATTAAGCCAAGGTGATTATATCAAGTCAAGTAAGGTTGTTCTAATTTCGCTGTTTTTTTTTTCAGATTTACGTGTTCACGAACCACCACTCTTCGTTAACAATCCTGATAACTCGGATTATGGTGAGCTTTTGCCAGTCATCAATTTGATGTAGTAGCGCATAAATCTGTCTGGTTCTTTTCCGTTATCCGACAAGGTTTTTTGGGCGAGACTCATTTGCTGAGCAGAAACTTTCCATCGGAATATTATTAATTAATCAAAGGCTCAAATCGCGGAGAACTCGATGTAATTCTTTTTTTTGAGAAGGCTTTTCTACGGCCTTGTAGCTTCGAGATCAAATTATGTTTCACACATGGATCGCGCTTCTTTATTGTTATCACTTTTGTTTTTTGGTGGAAAAAGTTTCTTTCCCTAAACTACCATTAACTATTACACATTTGAGTCTTGGAAAGTTCAAATATGTACTCGCTTTCCAGCAAAGCCTTTTTATAGCCCTGTAGCATTTAAGATAAAAATAACATTGCTCATGCGCTGCAATCTTCAATAATTGTGGCGCTTATATTTCGCTGGACAAAGCTTTCATCGTAGACTTCTATTAACCACTGAATAGCGCAAATCTCGTAAAATTGAAAAATATACTTGGTTTGTAAAAAGCTTTTTTTTCATAGTGCTTTAGCGGTGTAGTTAAAGTTGTGTTTCACAAGCGTCGCGCTATCGTGCAGAAATTTCCTTTTTCATTTGAAAAGTTTCCCTTTGGCAGAGATTTCCAATTTTTTATATTGGAACTGTAGAAGAAACTTTGTTCTGTGGTTTTTGTGCCCAGGCTTTCCATTTTAATTTTATTTTGCAAAGTAAAACCCGCTGGAAGTCGATGCCCAGACAGCCTGTGCTCATACTATTTTAGCACTTTAGTTGATCCGTCATCACAGTATTTTTTTACTCTGCGGATCTCAGTACTTCTAGCGTTCTTTTCGTAATTTTTTTTGAACGGCGTAGAATACTGGTTAGGCGTGCCCCTTGCAACCTACGATAGCATTGCTACGGCGTTCCTTAAGGCGTTGTTGTTGACTGCCGGAAAGAGTTGCGCGCGCTTCACGCTCGCCACGATGAGCATCACAACCACTAGGAGACGGGTCCTACTGTAGGTTCTCCTCTACTTTCTTTGAAGCGGGAAAAAATCCTAGGTTGAATAACAAAAGTCGCCTTCACAAGTGCATCACACTGTCGACTCCCAGTCGCTCGCACACATAGCCGCAAAGCAACGCGTGGCGTATTTGGAGTTCAACCTTATTCCTGTTACAGTACAGTCAGGCGGTTTTCCTAAAAAAACAAGAAGCGTATTTCAAGTTCTCTGTGATTTAAGTTGTAGAAAGATTACTAGCAGTCCAAGGAATGAGTTTTTTACCGTGAAACATACGAGCGGTAATGCGCGAAAGCGCGAAAGAACGTGCAAAAGCATGTGGAAAACAGTTTCATTTCTAATGCTACAGCGGCTGTAATGAGATTTTTTTCGAGCAAGTACATTCTTGGATTCTCCGAAATTTATGTTTTCGAATGATTACTAAGAGATTAGTGGAAAGTGTTCGTATAACGAAAAATCATTCTTCAAGAATTATTGCCGTATAGCAGAAAAGATCCATGCACGTACAATGTTTATGTGTACATGTATATACGTAATTATACATACTGTGTACATGTATAGTACGTACATATACACAGACATATGTATGCATCTGTACACAGCTACGTGTATACACGCATATATTGTATAGGTCTCTGCATGAGGTGTCTCATAATGTTTCGTACTAAGTTTAATTAGACAAATCGGGTTGAGCCAATGGCATGGTACGTTGAAGAATGTTCTAGTAGTTTTAGCCAGGTGGGATTTTCCTTTGCTAAAAAGTTCTTTATTGAGTCCATTTATTCAGTTGCCATGATCTATTATTGCTTTTACACTATCTTGACCTCAGTCTTTAATTTCGGGTTATCGCGAAAGGTTGTGATGTGTTGAAGAATGTTGTAGTAGCTTCAGCTACGGATGTGAAAGTACATGCGCACCGTGGGTGGGTCGACTGTTAATCAAAATCGATTGCCATCAGTTACGCTCAATTATGCTTGGCGACCAATACAAGGAAAGCGTTAGGGAAGATGAGCATTTCGTTTGAGCTAGTCACTTCTATCAATCGGTCTCTGAGTTACTATTTGAAACGCTTTGACAAAGGCGATAGTATTAACCTTATTATGCCGGCCAGTCGCCTTTGACGAAGGTGATCTGCTCCAGGGATATGGAATGGAATAGACAATCAGATACGGTCGTGGACCATCGCTCACCATTTGGATGAAATGTGCTACCGTAAAGTGTTGTCCTGGACACTCAAGCATTGGTTAACCACGACTGCGCCATACGATTGACCATGTGCGATCTGCTGTGACTGCACATTCAGGACTTCTTAAGTCGATCATGATGGGAGATGAGTCCTGGGTTTTCTGTGAGAGCACACACGTCACGTCTACTGGCCGCTTCGCGACGAAGATCCGCCGGTTCACTCAAAGCCTATGTTCTATGCTTGAAAGATTATGCTCCCAGTCTTCTTGGGCTGGCAGAGTATACTCATTCATAAACTGCTCGATATCAAGCAGACGATCATTCCGACGTCTATGAAAAAGAAACTTTGGCAGCTCCGGAGCAGTGCGAGATAGACGTCTCTACAGCTTAATGTCGCCCTTCTCCACGACAATGGCCGGCCTCACTTTGCAGAATCGAATCATTGCATTTTTAGGAAACGGGACTGGGCTACTATACTACATTCATCGTATGGCCTCAATATTACTCAAAGACTGCAACTAGCTCAAAAGTGACCACATCGACTTCTTTGGTCGGTGTTCCGATTCTTTTGTTGGAGGAAGGCATCCATCATTGCTTAGTTGCATATCACTGATCGCGATGGTGATCATATCAAGTCATTTCATATATTTTGGCACTATGGCAGTAATAACCAAATTTTTTAACCAAAAACGATCAAAACTGCATGATTTTGGTGTCGCTCAGTTACGCATTTTCTTATGAACATTTTGCTATACAACTTGCTTACTTTTGTTTTATGAAGCTGTTGTGGAAACAAGTTCGCTTGCCTCTCGTGCGCGAATGGGGCGTAGGGGAAATGCTAGTGAATTGGCGAGCAAGATTAATGAAGTTTTCTGTGGACGGTTTAAGCGGGACTGGCCCTCCAGACCGTTTTGTCCAGCTCTGAACATCGCGAACCATTCTTAGCCGTCCTTTCTGTTACTGCATCACCGTCGCAAGCTCCATTTCAATGAAAGTAAGCAAGCTGTAATGAAGTTAAATAACGCTAATATCATGTAGTTGTAAGCATTCTGGTTACTAAATTTGGTATTCATGCTGTAGTGCTAAAACTTATGGAGCGACCTAATATTGTTGATTAAGAATGTAGGCCGTTTTCATTCCTGTATTGTGCAATTCAACTACTGCGATGCCTTAATTTTACGATACATAACTTAAGCACGCCTGAGAATAGACAAATAAATAAAAGGGTTCTAGATTAAAATTGATTCAACAAGAATATTAGCATTGGTAAGAAAATATTGCAGTGTTGTTGAAACTAACAGAACATAAAATTATTCAAACGTTTTACGGATCCTGTGTATCTATGTATTTACATCCATGTACATATGTACATCTATGCATACGCATAATTTACTATACAAATGGGCGTATATATGGTATATTATACAAATATATACGTGTTTACGATATGCGTGTATATGCGTATATTCACATATCTATCTTCATGTGTATTGTACATATATGTGTATATGCATATGCATATGCATGTATATGTGTATATGTATAAACATGTGCGTAAATGTAGGCGCGTATATATGTACATACATGCGCGTATATGTGTGTATATGCGCATGTATCCGTGCGTATATATATGTATATGCACATATGCATATATATATATATATATATATATATATATATACGTATATGGTCAGATGGTGCAGAGGCGTGTGCTATGCCTTCCAGCGAATATGTTTTCGTGGATCGCCGGTCAAAGGATGATTTTGTCAGGTAATCCGTTTTATTTATGAAATGGTATATAGTAGAGTAACTTTCCTCTGAACTCGCATCAGTTTTAAGATTGACAATCAGTACATGAGATTTTTATTAAGCAGTCTACCTTATAACTTTTTGAAAGACTTAGCAATCAAATACGAAAAGTAGCAGATCGCTAGTCAGAAAAGTCGGTACCAGTGGTTGCTTTACTAGTAAGCACTATGAAACACCTTTTAACTCGTCACAGTCTCTTCAGTCACTTTCATGTAAAACAGAATTGCATAACGTATTCCTTATTAATTGGACCCGCTGTGTTTCAATGTAAACGAGCTCCTGTATCAGATTTCTGTGAGATCAGACCTAAATTAGTAATGTCAAACTGATAAAGGACACTTGCAAGATGTAAAATTAAAGTTTTTAACACGCTCTAGATTAAAGTTTACAAGAAAAGTAGAAAATACGTTTGTCGGGTAGTCTTGTTTTGCTCCTCAGATGATTGACTTTCACGAGCCCCTGGGATAACGTTCCAAGAAGTAAGAAAGTGATTTTGATGCTCAGCACACGACATCAAATCCCATTCAGCCAATGTAATGGCAGCGTCGCGTTTCGTGATAGCAGGCAGACGGCCAGATACGCATGCACAGACGTTCAGAACCACTTGTCTGACTGCCGCGCAAGCGACGGTGCGACGTCGCCTGCCTACCAACGAGGGTCTTCAAAGGGGTAAAAGACTTTCACGAGCCGATACTCAGACACGTGTTGTGACAATTACCTATCATATGGCCAGCTGAAAAGACGGAGTTGTGAAGTTGTTTGATGCGCACCTGCATTGGTTAATCTCTTCGATCGTTGAGTGACTGGAATGAACACCATCATTTCTTTAACAGCGGCGTGCTACGTTTCGTAGTCTGAGGAGCGACGTCAAATCTCAATCAGGTACTGTAGTTGCGGCTTCACGTCTCAATTCTAATTTATACTGCGTATGTCGCAATGATGTTGAGAGAGTTTATTTGGCACATTGGAGTCTTGAGGAAACAGTATCATCATAATTTGATGGAATGTTATTACAATGATTTTTGTAAGGATTACTTAATTTGAAACAAAACCCAAATGTTGAAAAAATCTCCTACTTTTCAACGAGAAAACCACATCCTTTCGAGAACAAGAAGTTTCCAATTCTTATGCAACACTTGTTTTTTTTTTTTAGTCTAAATTTCTGTGGTGATTCGATAGCTTGAGAAATGCAGATTATGGTAGTAGGCTTGCTTTGTTGAACGACCTTCATACTACGTTCTACTTATGGAAAAAAATAACATTTTGCATTTGCAATGCATAGTTTTAACTTCACAACGAATATTCTTCGTATTATATGATAAAAATCTTATTCCATACAAACTTTACCGGTATGCAAAAACGATTTGTTATTGATGAGAGGTTTATAGGCGTCTTTTTAGTGGAAAAGCGCCAACTTCCTCTAAAATCTTTTATTTTATCATGAATTGTATGGAATGCAGCGCATTGGTGGAACCGCTCTTCATAAATCATTTATTACTTTCTAATTTAAACATTATGACAACTTTTAGATATTATATTGGGTGAGAAAATATCAAATTGGATGATTTATGTCGCATTATGTGATTTCAAAAATGTGTTATGACAATGTACCGAATTACCTGGCTCTCACTTGTTTGTGGCGAAGAGTAAAACTCATTTGTTGCTGGCATAAGAAGCGAAAGATATTTATAATTGGAATATTGCTAAATACAAATAAAATAGGAAAGGGATGTTACTTGCAGTTTGACCTATGATTTTTTTGTAAGCATGCGGTTTTTCCTTTGAAAATTCCAGGGTTTAAAGGAGGCATCGTCGTTGCATCCAGACTGCAGCGATGAATAATGCTCATTGTTGAGTATACGTGAATATATAGTGTTATTTCTTAAGATGCTGGAATAAGGCCTCTCACAACCTTGTAAATGTTTCAACTCCTAAAATACACTATTGACAGAAATCTCCAGATTGTTCATGAAATGGCATTATGTTAATGCGTAGTATCACTTTCAAAGACATCTTATTGTTTTGTGATAATTTTAGTGAAGTTTCTTCTTTACATTCCATCCTACACTGATGACAAAATTTCTTTATTGATGAGAAAGGTCGAAATTCATCACGGAACCACAACATTGTGAAGATTACCCGACTCGATCGCAAGACTCGGTCGCGTCGACTGCCGCGCTTCCGACGGCGCATCGCGGTTCCAAGGAGTTAACGTCTTCGTCTCTTTCCTGTTCAAGAATGTGCTACTGAGTTTTGCTCGCTGTACCAGCTCACTAAGCGTCATGTCTTCTTAGTACAATTTGAGGAAAAAAACGCTGGCTCTATTGTCGGGATAGTCATGCTGTGCATTCAACATTTTGAGAATTACATCGTTTCCAACTGCTTTTGACCATCGGTTGGCCATCACACGCATCACGTCTCAGCCCTATCAGATTCTCGACGTTCTGACATCTATAACGGCGCGGAATTTAGTACTACGGACGACATCCATACGATAACACTAGCTGAAATATTGCGAAACTAGAAGAGCCTCTCTGTTTTTTTAAGCGATTCAGAGAAGTCTTGTGATTCAGTTGACTAAGAAGCAATCATTGAAACATCGAACAAATAACACGTCTTTACTTTCATTATCGACTCTCAGACGGAGGTTATAGCATTCAGAAATGTAATGGAGAAATTCATCCACAGTCACTGATCTGGTCGTATCAGTAGTCACGCCCTTCTACTGTCACATGGAATAAAAGAGAATGGATTGATTGTTCTACCGTTCTTTTTTCTTCAAAATCCTGAGATGCCCTTCCGTGGGTATAGAATTGAAAAACATTCTTTTCTCATGGGATTGCACCGGAACACTTGAAGGACCCTTCCTGAATTCTCAGCACCACACTGGCTCGGCTCTTCACATTTTGACTGCTAAATTCCAGGGTTGTATTTGATGAGAAACCACCATAACTGTGTCATGATTCAAAAAAGAGACATCCACGATATTAGAAACTTCTGCTAATCAGCTTGCTAGATGTCGTCTACACGCTACACTTCAGTCATTCTTGGCAGGATCGGCAGAAAAGTGGGCGAATAGCAGTCTCACGTGGGAACACAGTTTTGAAAACCATTCACCACCATAACCACATCCTCAGGATTGAAAGGCGCATTGGAGTTTAGCCGGAGTGAACAAGATTGCTCTGTTTTACTTTCACTGTTTAAAGAAGATTTTGATGCAATCAGAAGAGAACCAGTCGTGAAAGCTCTCAACAGTGTGGGCGTCCTCATTTGCTTCATCCTATTGAGCATAAAGTACCTTCTTGAGCTATATCAACTTCTGGAACTAAATTCCATTCTGTAACGATCTTGGACGTGAGGAGGTTTGACGAGGAGGCATTATGATCGCTAAAATGATTGCGAGGACGCCATACGACCATGGAAATGAGACAGCATGGGAGTGGAAATCAACAGTCGACATCACATTGTTGAGAGTTTGCAACAACTGTGAAAAGGTTGATCCTTGAGTAAATTCTATTACAAAAACGATGATTATGAGGAACCATTAGGATTCATATACCTTGTATAATCTTTCATGCAGGTGGCCGTAAAGTGGCTAGAAGAATGGGTAATACTTCCAGTTTTTCCTAACACGCGCTGTAGTACTTATGGGTCGGCCTCGTTGTACATTCTTGTTGGACACAATCTTTTTTTCTAGACTTTTCGTGAAGGATCGGGTCACAAGGTCAACAGTCCTTCTGTTCGGCAATTTACATCCCAGGAAAGTCGGTAACCGCCCTTGCTCATCGAATGTCGTCTAGACGCATATCGTGTGCGGTGCACCTGTTCTACAGCAGCACAGAACGGCTTTTTCGCACTTGCGAAATAGAGACTAATTCTAGTATGACCTTTTGACTGCGCGTTCGATAACGTTAAGTAAACCTTCTTTATGATCACGTAACGATCAAATTGCCGATGCATATGTATATTGAAGCAGGAAAATCGATAAGTCGTAACAGTAGGCACGGAGTCGGATGTTCTTCGTCCTCTTCACTACATTTCAATGCTTTTTAACGTCCTCAAACCGCTGACCTTTTCCTGCTCAATCGAGCAAAATAGTTTCCACATCGACTTCTCTTCGAAAATGAACATTAATGAAGCATTCTCAGAGATTCATTATGTTTGGCGTGATTGGAGTGTTGGGGACCAATCCGGTCCTCATAAACATTGCTTTGAAAGACTTAGTCAGGTGCCAATCTTTCCACAAGCGTTGTCGAAATCGATTAACATCCGTTTTGGTCATCTGCTGTTTGCTCTTATAAGAACGATTTCATCGATCAAAGGAAGTTGATATAATTGTCAACCATCAATTTTCAATTTCATTTTGTTCGCATAGCTTTCTGGATTGTGGCACTGAATAATTTGGCAAAATGGTCTTGCCTTGTCGACCACTCCTTCTTACGTCGATTGTACATCGCTATAGAATAGTGAAGCTTTGGTTGTAAAATTCTTATATAGTCCACTATAAATTTCTACTGACTGAGTAGACATGTCCTTATTGTCTGATGCTTCTACAACTTCTGTTTCAAAATTCGCCTAGTCCTATCGATGACAGCGCGACAAGGCGGCCTTCTTTACTCTTAGGAAATTTTACTGAGCCTTGTTATTGTGAAAGTGTTTAACACTATTGAATTCCATTCGAAGCCCTACTGGCTGGCATGATTTTCATTCTTCCAGTGTGTTGTCAGTCCTATTTAGGATGACACCTGTGACTAGCCTGTGGGCAACATTCGGCGTGCAGTCTGGACTATAGTTGTCGACGTCGTAGTGTCCCCCTTTTTGAGCAATGACACTGTTTTGCTGGTTTTTCATTGCTTACAACCTTACATTCTGGCAGTTGAAATGTACAGGGTGGAGTCTGTGTTTCGATGAGAGCTGGCAGAAGGTTTTTCAGATGTTCATGCCTTATCCTGTCTGGGCCTGTGTTGTTCTATTCTTCATCAACAAAACGGTATCTCGAATTTCTAAGAGGAAAGCCGGCGGAACAATAAAACCATCGTCTTTCATTTCGACAGTATGGCAGCATGGCTTTCAAAGAGAACGAAATAGTAATTGTGAATGATTCTCGTGATTAATTTTAGGGAGCAGTTACATTCCGTCTGGGCGTAGTGGTATTCCTTACACTCGTCAGTATTAATATCTAGGAATGCTTCATTGCGTGTAAGTTAGTGAGTTGGTCCATATGATGTACAAACTAGCTGCGGGATGAGCAGGAGAAGGCAAAAGGTTTGAGGAGCGTTTCAGACCATCAACGATCTAATGAAGCCATCAACATCACTCAGCTGTGCTCATATTAGCGACTCAGTGGTCTCCCCTTTGCAGTACTCGCTTCAGCAATTTGATCGCTGCATAATCGCGAAAACGATTCACTTAATTTCATCGAACGCTGAGTCTAAAGGTCGCTAGATTTACCCCCTATATCGCTAATGAGAGGAAGCCGCTCTCAACTGTTGAAGAACAGATACACCGGATACGAAATACGTTTTGACGGCATCAGATGGACAAGAGCCGTTACCGACTTCTTTAGGATGTAAAACGCCGAAGAAGAGGACAGGTGGCCTTGTGATCCGCTTTCTCCACGAAAACCTTAGCAAAAAAAAACGCTCCTTTTTCATAAATATGCGAAAGAAAACTGTTTATTACATTGGGAGGGTGAAAAATCACTCGACTCTATCGAATTCGCAGTCGAAATACGCATTCCTCATAGGAAGGGGTTCAATGGAGCGAGGAAGATGGGCAAGAAGCTGGCTGTTTTGTAGCTTATATGCAACCTTTAAAAGTCCTTGAAGGCGCTATCTTACTCTCGCTCAATTCTGAAGCTAAGTCGTTCCTTGTATTGACTATTTCACTCAGGTGCCTGCAGTTGGAGAGATATTCACTCAATTACGCATTAATACATTCCGGAAGCAAATCCATTTTCCACACTATTAAGCGAATATGCAGTTCGTACCATTCCCCACATAACGTTTTCTCATGTGACAGCAATAGTACTGGTGAGTTGCTGTCTCTTTACCGCCCATTGTCGTTACGTCGATGTAATACTGTTATAGAACGGGAGACGGCTTTGTTCCGTTTGCGATTTATCATGAAACTATAAGAATCCTCATGAGCTGAGTTTTGAAGCTCTGGCTGTTCAGAGCATCAATAATAGCTTTTATTTTGTGTCTGGAACCTAAGGTTAGTAAAATCTGGTCAAAGCGGTCTCTTGTACTCTCCCTCTACTTCGGTGAGCGTCGTTATGGTGCGAATTTTGTTCTTGCAGTTCTTTTCAAAATCCTGCTCGATCGCGTCGTTATACTTCCTCCAATGTATCGTAAATCCTCTCGAGGAAGAGAGGAGTAAAAGTTTTCAGACAGAAGAAAAATGGCAGATTTCATAATAGTCTTAATGCTTCTGGGAGGGAAGGGAGAAGTCTTTCGTTTATATCGTGACGAGTGTCTGCTTAAATTTGTGTTTGAAGTGAACCTTGGTGTTGTATCTGAAGAATATTACTAGGCGTTGGCAGTCACATCAACGCAGAGTTTTGGCCGACTCGGCTTGTATCATGCACTATCTGCGTAATCCAAAAAACCGACATTATGTATTTTTGGCATTGAAAATTAAATCTCTAAATTCAGGGACTGTGCCTGTATAGTTGACGTGAAGTGGGTGTCTCTTGTTGTTGTTGTTACCGTTGTTGTCGTTGTTCGAGGGGCTGACGTTTCTGAAATTGCCTTTTTCAAAGCAGAGACGTGTTTCATATGATCCTATTCATACAGTTTGCTCCGCTACTTATAATGTCAAAGAGTATTTAGTCTACAGAAAACGCCAATTTGTTTAGGAAAAACGCCCCGTTATGTGTAGGACCAGTGCTTTTCACATTGGAAGACTTTTAAATCTAGCCAGATTGAAAGGTCAAACCGTGATAAGGTGCCTTTACTTGTAGTGAAGCACTTGTCTTTTCGCTCCATTTCTAACTTTTTGTCGTTCATCAAAAACGCTGTGTTTTGTTTGCTGAATTTTTTGACTCCTGAGCCAGAATCGTGACAATTACTTCAAAATTATCGTTCTTGTGCCTTGTGTCCAATGTGCTCCTATAGGAGTACTTTGTTGAATTTGGAGTTTGTTCATTAGATTTTCTTTTATGCGAACACAAATGTCGTAGATCCACATTTTTGATATATTCTTTTCCACATGCTTATAACTAGATCGCGCAGCTGCTCCAACACAATGTTTTGGACTAAATGAGATCCTTCTGAGCTGACCTTCATATCAAATTGAATAAGTATCGCCATAAAGAACTGCCTAAAAAGAAATCTTCAAAATTCTCTGGCAGATATTGGACTCCCACCTGCGAGCCTACGCCGTCAATTAGTCCAGAACTGTCTCTATGATCTTCTATGCAACTCAAAAAATTGGGTGGTCCTCCCCAACGGTAGGACGGTGATTGTATGAATTTGGACACAGTATACTTGATATCATATAAGGCATGCGAGAAAGAATACACTGGCGAAACAGTAGACTACTTTGTGCTGGTATGAAAGAAACACCTAAATGGAAAGACTCAAAATTCAGAACAGCACTCCTTTATGTACTCATAGTACGAAAAAAACGGAACGGTGCTCATTTTCAAGTGAGTATCATGGTCCTGGCAAAACGTCAAATACAACGCCCAAAACTCTTGATATGTTGTGCATATCCACCAATTATTTGAAAATGAACGGAACGGGCGACACCTTACTATATAATTATAAAGTGCGACTTCACGCCTTTTCCCTATTCAAGCTTCCTATTTAGAACGTTTTAGAAGTCATCCCAATGTGAAAACGCAGGTTGCCTGCAGTTGCAAAGGGCCAGTGAATTTTATTATAATAATTGGTACTTCCACAATAGATTTACATAATCACTATAGGTAGTTCACCGAATGATACGAATATTACGTAAATACGTCCAAACTCTGAAGAAAGCGAAATCGCTGAAGCGTTGGCCAACGGCAACAACAACAATAATAACTGATAATTGCCTTGCTTCAGCTAAACAAGAACAGTTTATTTTTTGAGAAAAAGCGCATCAATATATTATACCGACCACACCCACGCACGTATGTTTATGTTTACAGTATCACAAAATATGTGCCAAAAAGTCTCGGAGAGAGACAAGGTCGTCTTGGGTCCGCATTCACCTCGCTCCCTCTGTCCTTCTCCTAAAGACGCTCGCGACGCCTCGTTGTCAAACGGGCTGAAGATCTGTCAGTGGGAAATGTCTGTGGAAGCGATTTTTGTGACAACCAATTTTTTTACAAATAAAACTTGAAGGTTAAGGAAATGAGTGTTTTTTAGTCATATAACTACGAACATGAGCCCTTCAAAATTCCTAGCAAAACTTGATCTCAGTGCTGAATGTCATATTGACAACAACCTTTTGCACGTCATCAAAGCACATGGAACTTATTGTGTTGTTGCATCCAATTTGCCTATATCAAGTTTTAGGTACGAAGCTCTTTTGTCACGAAGGCTTCACTGTCCACTTTGCCCAGTTAGTGCGGAGAAACTTGTAAATGCAGTGCAATACCAGGTAATGACATAATCTAGGAAGCACTGCAGATATAAAGATTCTTTCCTGCCATAGTCATGTTTTCTTCTTATAGTGAAACTAAATTTTCAGTTACACATGCTTGAGTACCACTCTTGTGCCCATCTGTACGCGTGCCATATATGTGGAATGGCGTTTCCGTACTTAGAAGGTCTTACGATGCATGATAACTGTATTGAATTCACAAAGACGTTAATTCAATATGTCAATTCATCTGGTGAAGTCGAGGTAATTGGTACTAAGCATCAAAGTCGTATTTGTCATTATTTGCAGAGTTCGCTTTAATTGGGGATATTACAAGTGTCTTGCAGGTCACCATGAAATTTGCTATTATGCTTTTGGCCTGCACGGACTGTGGTTCACAGCTACACATCTCTTCTTCATATATCGGAGACTCCAGTGTAAAACACTGGGATGAGATAATTAGCTTTCATGTAATCCGTTTACAACATTGTAGAAACTTATTGTTCTCAAAAGACCTTATCTTCGTTCTAACTGGCACATTATTTCTATTTCCAGGCCTTGCATAATTGTGAAAAAATAGTACCATTAATGGTGTACTCTGTGACAGAGCTTCCAGTTCATGTAAGATTGCGAATCCATACAATGACATTTCCTATGGAAGGCTAGTGGTTTCTTCCTTATCGTTCATCTTTCTTACACTTAAGTGGCTAGTCTTTTGTTTAGGTGTACAAGTTGATTGTCCGTACTGTGGGTTAAACGACTTCGAAAGCGTTGACTCACTAGAGTCTCATTTTCTATCCCACGAAGAATCTAACAAGAAATGTTGTCCTGTGTGCTCAAAGCAATTCTCCCAAGAAGCTTTCTACAGGTATGCCTATGAAGAATCTATGGATTTCTATCATGTTTCTCGTTAATTGGCTTCCTCATTGATTTGGTAAGGATAAGAAATAACCAATTGGAAGTTTTATAAAGCCAAAATGTTAGCTTTCCTCAGGTGTTTGTAGTTAGTGCTGATCACGCGATAGTGTTGAGAAGTTTCTTGCTAAATCTTTGCTATCTCTACTAATTTTTTCAATTTTGCATTACTTTGGATGGCTTAATTATCACCAGCGCTGACGTCTCTGTTGTTTCCCATCAAAATCACCTCTGGTTAAACGTTTTTTTTTTTTGAAGATGTTCATGACCACAAATTTTAGAGAGCATTTGTTGTCGCATTTGGGAGTGGAGTCGTGCTATCTTGCCGTATATTTATCTCGTTTTTGCACTTTCATCACGGTTAGCTATTGATTGGTCGATTTCTTAATTGAACTATGTGTAGATATTCGCCATCTCTGTACGAATCTTGCAGGCTCACCATGTGATTCTTATATCATGCATAACGTTGAGAGCCATTTCTATATCTCCAAATTGCTAACTTCAGTACAACATTTGTTGCAGACATTTCGAGCCTCTTTATATGTTAGCTTTGAAAGGTACTGACGTGTTCAAACAAAGCTCTTGTGCATCAGTCGGCAACCCTCTCAACTGACCAGCGACTCCACCCATTATTCCAACTTTTTCCTACTGGATCACGAAGGCGAAGTGGTCATCAGTTTAAGATAGTTTCAATTGATGCTTGATGTACTGGGCACAATCTACGAGAGTTTTTCAATTCACCGCTTCCAAAGCACAGTTATGGTGTTATGACTGCTGACAGCTGCGAATGAAGGAGTGCTGGTAGCAGAGCAATGGCATCTGATGTACTTGATGTAGCTGTAACACGCGCTCCTGTGTGGGTGAAGCGCGGGTTAAAGTCCTGCGGTAGAAAGTTGTATGATATCTGGCGTCCTTGGACGTACTGGCTATTTTGGAAGGCATAGACATTACTTATGTGTGTAGAAGTCTCGCTATAAGCTGTACTGCTGACGAATTTTCTTTCTGTACTAATGACTTCTGCTGAACATGATATTTCATCCGTCTCCAATATGTTTTCAGCGTGATCTCGGAGACGAAATGCGTAATGATTGTGGTACTAATTCTAAATCATTTGTGGTTGTGAGGTTTTGAGTGAGGTCCTGATGTCACAGGCAACTGTGCCAAAGCATTCTCAGGTCTTCACGTAAGACGCTGGTGTTCAAACGCGCGACTTGATGCCCTTGAGAATGGCGACAGTCTCTATAATAAGTTGCAATTTTCGAACTTCAAGATGGATCGCTTTCTCGTTTTGTATGGCCTTGTTGCTGAATAGCCTATCTGTCGCAAACCATGTCTTAAGATCCATGAAAATCCCACTGCCATGATGAAAAAACGAAGCGTACTGAATGATCTCGAACGACATTTTCTGATTCCTGACGTCTTCGGTTGCGTTATATAATAACTGCGTTCCTTCTTTGCTGGTTTACCGTCATTACGAAAAGAAATCCCAAATAAAAGCTTGGCAGTAACATCAACAATCTTCATCATGGAAATGTCTGAGACAGAATTAACTTGCGGAAGATCTTGTGATTGACTGACTATACCAGGAGACAACCTGCACACCTTAGAAGCCAAGTAGCACAGGTGTTTTGAAAGTGTAGAGAGGCACTAGTGATCCATCAGTATTGTTGATTATATGAGACTTATGGTGATGCCTACATGATTCGTTTTTTACCTACTATTCGGTTATCAAGCTTATTCCTTCGGATTTTGGCTGCAGTTTGTAAATCTGTTGCGAAAGTTTAGGATGGAGTACCTAGCTGTGGTCCTAACCTTCGCGGTGACTTAAGCGCACTTGTTTATGGAGGAGTGTCGTCTGTTACATTCACAACTAAATTGTGGAAGGTGTACATTCACCTCTGTCCTCTTTCTTCTACTAACGGTTCTGATGTATGTTTTATCGATTTTTCAGAAATATGTAGACCCATGGGAAAGCGTTACAGTGAGGAAGAAGCTAAACAGAGCGAAACGAAAGCGTGGAACGGATCCAGATGAAGCGGATGTCAAAGACCCCATATACGGCGAAAATTGTGTCAAATTAGAGAAATTCCTAGTGAGTGCACTTTTTCTATTTCAAACAGAATCCTTTTTGCTAGTTTTCAGTTGATCAGTTGACCAATGCGCTGTCAGGAATCTCATTCGTTGTTTTATAGGCAGATGGTTTTGATCTCCAAGAAGATTTCATGGTGAACCGATTCTTTTACACAGAAATAAATTCTGAAGAAGAAACAGTTGGTCTTTTGTTTGAGTTCTTTTTTACTTCAAAATCGTGCTGTCAATTTTCAAGCGATAGCTTTCTGAATAATCTTCGATTTTATTGAGACGTAATATTGGGAGGCAAGTTTGTAACACATTTTTCAAGTTAATTTAGGTCTTTTTCATCATCGCTTGCATTACAATCCCTTTCCATGAAGTTGCTCGCTGTGGCACTTGCGTTTTGATGATCGTGACATGTTACGCTTCTTGTTTATATCTGTATATATACGACATATATAGGCATATACATACGTACCTGTGTATACACGTGCATATATGTGTAAACATATATGACTCATCTGTGCTATAAACGTATATACGTATACATATGTGTATCCACGTAGACGTATGTATACACGTAAACGTCATGTATGCATGTATATATGCATATATATATATATATGTATGTACATAGCTACACATATGTTTATATATTATATATATATATATATATATATGTAAGCATCTATATACACATATAACCCAAAAGGTGCGATGAAAGTTCTGTCAATTTCGTATTTTCTCAATTTTAGTCCTAATATAATATTTTTTGAATCAATTCTGATATAATTCTTGATTTTCTTTCTCAAGCCAAACACGAGGTGTTAGAAAATTGTAACAAAATAACAATACCAAAATAATGTAACAATAAGTAATCTAACATAATTAATAGTATAATAACAAGATTAAAACTAAATAAATTGAAAAAATGAATTAGAAAATTACAATATTATAATAATTTGATTTAAAGAAGAAATTCAGGAATTATATTGAAGCATGCCGAGGTTAATAGACAGTCGGTCTTGGGAATTAATTCTGATAATTTTATTGGATTCATTGTTCAATATTGGTCTATAATCTGCTTCATTTATTTGTCTATTTTCAGTTGTACTAATCTTATGGGTCGTAAAAATGAACGTATTGCAGTAGTTGAGTTGCACAGGACGGGAATGAAAATAGCCGACATCGTTAGAATTGACTAGTCTCAAGCCAGCCAATGTCTATAGAGCCATGAAACGTCCGTCAAAAAGACTGTTGGAATTGACGTTTGCCCTCCAAAAGGTCGCCCAACTACCTTGTGTACCTGGAAAACATTCAAAGTTCCGTTGCCAAACGAAATTCGTAGCGTTCGATGCGCGAAATGGTGGGGAAGCTCGTGATCAGCGAGTGCAGCGTCCGAAACGTCAAAAATAAGTTGAAGCTGCACAAGTACAAGATCACTAGTGTTCACTTTCTGCACAAATTATGAAAGAAGAACGGCTTTCTAAAGCTCATCGATTGATTCGTTTGATAACTGTTCCTCGTTTGTTAAAGATGATTTTACGAATGAGAAGATATTCACAGTCAGACCACTTCATAGTCATCAAAATCGGCGTCATCCTTTCAGCAACGATCAGTAGAAGTTCGCAGTAGCAAAAACCACAGGCCGCAATCATCTTCCGGCCTCTGTGATGATCTGAGCCGGCGTTTGCGCCACCGGAAGAAACCGTTGTTCTCCATCAACAGAAACGTCAAAAGCAATGCTGCCAGTTATCAGCAGCAAGTTTCTTGGGGCGTAATGGAACCTTGGACTACTCAACACTTTGGCGCCGACGGATTTGCTCTTCAGGAGGACTGGGCTACTACGCATCCGGCCCGTTCAACGATTTTCATCTGTCAAGAGCTGTTTCCAGGTTGTTGGAGCAACGACATCTTGCCGTCAAACTTGTCTCATCTCAACCTCGTGGCACTTTGTGTGGTCCATAGTGGAGAATGTCGGACTATTCGCGACGCTACCGCAGGCGCACTCTAAACGGCTTTGGCACGCGCTCGCAACGAGATCGCGGTGGAAACGTATGCGAGCATCGTTGGAAATGTCCGCGACTTTGTAAGTGTATGGAGACTAAGAAAGAAAATTCATAGGATTTGTCATAAACTTTGTTTACTGTTTTAGGAGCTGATATAGTAAACTTGATTATAAATTGACAGAACTTTTCTCGCTTCCTCATATGCATATGTATATATATGTATATATATATATACGCATGAGCATTCATATACCTGTGCATGTACATGCACATATACAAACATATATATATATATATGTAGGTATATAAGAGCGCATGTGGCGCAGTGGTTAGAGGTGCCCTGCATCACACACGAGGTCACTGGTTCGATCTCGCGCTCATGGCTCACCAAGCCATCCATCCCTCCGGGGTCGGTAAATTGGTACCAGACATGTCTCAGGCTTGTCTGGGAGGATAAGCAGCACTGACTCGGTTCAGCGGGAGGCCACCGCGAGTCATTGTAAAGGCCAGATGTGCATTCAATCACCTCAAACGAAGTTAAAAAATTGAAGTCGAATGCATGGCGCATCCCTCAGGGATTGATCAACGCCGAGAGCTTTATCCTTATCCTTTATGTAGGTATATGCATATATAAACACGCATACATACATATATGTAAATATACATGTATGTGTTCATATATATATATATATATATATATATATATATATATATACATGCACGCAAAGTGTGCATAAATCAAAAGACCGATTATCTATGAATTTCTTAGCTGTACTTATGTACCGGAATTTGAGCTCTAGGTATGTTTTATCGGCATGATAAGGGGCAAATTGCTTAGGGAAGTTGTGCAGGCTCAACACTGTTATCTTTACCCATTATCTTTGCCTAGAGGGCACAACTGCAGAATAAATATAGTGCGTTCTTGAAGCTTTGCACATTTCCCATCTTCAATTCTATAATCTTCCATTGATTCACTCGAAAGCATATTTTTGTGAGCTGTTTTTGCATAACATTTACAATAATCAATCCCCACAACATCCCCAATGTGTTCTTCAATGTTCAGCAGATTTTTTGGTGTTACAATCACTACAGCTCCGTAAGCTTTGCATTGTACAGTCTACTCACTCGGAATTCCTATCCTATTGACAGGTTTGGTAAGCGGACTATTCCCACAACTTATCTGAGCTATCATACTTTTATCTTCGACAAATCTTGGTGATTTAGCTGGATTGAAATCTGTAACTTTTCATTACTTTGGATAGAAAAGGACGTGTCAGGAATAGAGCAGGTACTCTAAGAAATTGTCAGTCGAGTGGTGCAATGATTTTCCACTAGATTAATAGAGCAGCGGATCTTTTCATTTTGACATTTGTTGGTTTCGGTAACTCTTCATCGTCTCCGTCCGTCATTTTCCTCTCCTTCAAGAAGTTTAGAAAAAAAGTCTTCTCAAATCAACCGTAAATAACTGAAAATTCGTATCTGTCGTGTGCACCTAAGCAGAGACAGCTCGTGAACTCGATGTCTTTGAAAATCTAGCGGTAACAGTCCTCACTTTTTGAACACCCAACGTCTTCACCATCATCGACATCGTCATTACCGAGACATCATCCTCCAATTTAATCTTTCAAGACCTTTCGACATGTAAGGCAAAGTCCGTCATTCTATTCACTGTCATCGTTGTATTCTTGTCTACTTTCGATGAGCGTTGTTACGAATTAATGTTACATGGTCGGCCAAACACGTGGTACAAACGTCTGCAATTCACTGAACTAGTCAATAGTCAGTCTTTCGTTCATCTGTGATCGCTATAATGGTTCGGTGTAGATAAAGAGGAATGAAAAAGTTGTAAAGTTCCCATTTGTTGTCAAACTTTACGAAAACGCAGCCAACCGTACGTTTTATATTATCAGGAATATGTTTCAAAAAATTAAAAAGATCGATTTGTAGGGCACAAAGGCTCAGTAAAAAAGTACGTTTATTTACTGGGAACGAAACAGGCTTTTTTTTATTGGTTTAAGTGCTCAGAGCAGAAGATGAATGGTTCGTAGTTCTAATTGGCTGCTACAAAGATTTAGGCATGGTCATGTGTAGTCAAGCATTGTGACGGTGAATGAATATACACTTAGGCTATACAGTGATTTGTGTTGACATGCTAATGCATCAAGTCAGAGCCCTTTACACACCTAGACATGACAAGTACATTTTACCCACCATGGAAAGATGACAAATGGGGTAGCCAATACTCAACTATGGACGAGCGATGACGTGATATGTTGAGCACATCTAACTAGTCCCGTACAAGTCCTGAATATGGAGTGTATTTCAGAATTTCAAACGTTTATTCATTTCACACGTTGACTTTTATTTCACCATAATTGTTAAAGATGTAAGAACAAATAAGTATTACCCAAAAATGACGAAAAAGTGGCAGCTCAATTATAAAATTTGCATTGAAAAAAATCTCCATCTGCCAGTTGAAATTTCGCTGTGTTTTCATGTTTGAAGTATAGGTTTTAAGGATTATATGATGGAAATCAAGTTTTATCAATGTAATTTAGGATAGTTTTATTTTGTAAACAAAGATCTGTTGATTTTAACAGTTTGTATTGGGATTAATAAAACTAGTCAGAGCTAGAATATGTTGATTATTTCTCTTTACCAAGGGGGACTGACTGAGACGAAAGGTACTGTGCAGCTAACGGGTTTGCAAGGCCGAATCACATGTATTGCACTGTACAAGTGCCGATAACAGACCACATGCATTGCTCAAGAGTAGTTATCAGGCATATTGGAATTTGAGCGTGGTCTTAAGAAAACACTCCGAAAATGGGCGTTTCATGCTATGTTGGAAGCGGTATTATACTCGCATCTCATGGCCACAATGGTTTTCGTTTGAACAACGCGTGAAAATATGTTGTGAGAAACGGATAGGTTTCAACTGTGTCGTTCACGCCCAACGTAATGAATTTCTCTGAGCTGCAGTTACGTCTACCTTGTCGAACAGTCACTAGCTCGCTACTTAGCTCCAAAGTTGAGCAGGAAGAAGCGAGCGGCTTGGAAAGCGATCAGGACCAATGGGGATGTTGTGAAGAGAACAATGAACACCCAACTCTATGACTACCTTTTCGACTCAATAAATTGACAACTTGCACGTGGTGCAAGCAGCGCAACTTTTTCGAAGTACGTGAAGAAAGCCAGAAAGCTGAAGAACCTCTTCATGGGTTCTGCGCGAGCGCAACCAGATCTATAATCGCTCGTTGGTCTAGTTGTGAGGCGCGAAGAGAAGTGAACCCTCTGCGAGAACCGAGTTAGTGATCTGTTCAGTAATTGAACAGCAATAAAGCTCCACTTTTTCGAAGCCCATCTACGTTTGATTTGCGCCATCGCAGCGTCTCGGTTTGTGAGACGATCACAACGATGAAGTGCGTCTACTAAATAGACGAAATCCATCAGAAACTCTTACTAACATAACCCATATTAGTCATCAGATAGAAACGTACCAATGTTTCGATGATAACGCGGTCACAGCGTCCATCCTGCAAAAGTTGAGCGAGTTATGCACCTAGCGACTCTCACTTCAAAAAAAAGTTCTGTAATTCTCATGCGAGGTATAATCAGGAAACCAAGCCGAAGCCGAAATCGCCTTTGACGATATCTGCTTCAGAAGAATAGAATTTTACACAGTTGACATGAGCAAAATTGTTTCTCGCTACAAATACATAGAGACTCCAAACAATTCAGGACGGCGCGTCCATGCTGTGATACACGACTGTTTAAACACTTCTTTGTTAGGAGGAAGAATTTCCGTTACACCTTGAGTAGTCGTTTGAACGTGGTTTCTGAAAAGGCATTTTTGACACGTTTTAAAAGCGAAAGAGGGGGCGCCGTCGCCGAGTAGATGTGATGCTCGTCGCGGCGCGCGGTTGCCGAGCACTACTTCCAGTACCCTCCAGCAGTCAACAAAAAACGCCATTTAGAGCGCCGTAGCCAGACTATCCTCGAAGGTTGCAAAGAGACCACTATTTTACAATGTTAAAGAAGAATCGAACTGAATGTTGAAAGTACTAGAATCAGCATATTGAAAAAAACACGGTGGGGACGGATCAATAGGGATTCAAAAAGTGTAGCAGCAAAAAATAAGAGGTCGAGGGAAGAGTTGCTCACCACGCGCGAAAAATCCAGACTCTATTTTAGTTCCACGCAGTATCGGTTATTGCAAATTCATGGGGAGACCTCAGGAATATTTCCATAAGAGAATCCCACGGCAAGACTTGTCATAGTGTAATTGGGTTTAATTCACTCTTCAAATTGCAAATGATGACGATGGACAAAATTGAGCCACGAGTATTGATATGTTACTGGTGAAAGTGGCAAGGAATTTTGAAGGTATTTTACATTTCGAACTTGTTCCAAATGGTCGCGCCATCAATGCCGAATCTTACTGCGACCAACTGGGCCGAGTATACTATGAGATCAAGGAAAGGACCCGACACTGATCCGTCGAAATCGCACGTCATTTCAGCCAAACAATGGCAAACCTCAAACCGCGTAGAAGATCGAGGAGGAGTTTGTTGAACAGGAATAAGTCGAGGTCTTGCTGCACTCAGCCTACAGTCGAGATGGTGCACCGTCCTCCTATGGTCTCTTTCGCTCAGTAGAACATTTCTTGAGTGGACGCCGATTCGAGACATTTGATCAAGTTGAAGAGGCATGTCAGGAGTTTTTTGTTGAAAGCTAAAAGAAGGGCCGTTTTCGAGCAGAGCCAGGAGCTTGCAGATCGTCGGCAGAAGATCGTGGATAATTATGGCACTTATTTTGAAGACTGATTATTGTTGTATTAAATTGAACTTATGTATTTATTAACGCTGGATTTTTAGCGGGTGTTTATTAAGAAACTTTTTCCTGGACTGATACATTCCACACTCGGTTTGATTTGTTTGCTGAGTTTGAGTGTGTGGTAGTTCTCCGTTCTATTTTAGTGATCTTTTGATACCTTTTATTCGGAGAGTTTGGATTTAAAGTTGATTTCTGAAAAGATATTCATAGAGAGTTGTAAGAGCGAAGGGAAGATGACGTTTCACACTCTAACAACTTAGCCCGTCGCTTGAACTTCATAGTGCGTTTTTCAAAACTTAGCAATATGAAACGAGATAAAGCGATCACTCATAGAATGAAGGACAAAAGTTTCACTGCAATCATCATACAAAAAAACAGAATCTTATTTTTGAAACGGCAAAGTCTCCATTAAGTAACGACAGTCTTGCCGTTTCGAAGTGGTATCGGAATCGCTGAGCAGGGCGTTATTCGACATTCTCTCGAAGCTCTTTATCAATCTGAAATTCTTCCTTTATTTGCGAAAATTTGGGAGTTCTTTCAATATTCTGATTCACCACAATTATCTCCATGAGATTTTACCCTTTTGGTGAGTATGTTCCTGCCTCTGAAGCGCAATGTTTTTTTCCTCTGTGAAGACCTTGTCGAAAAACCAAACTTGCGTTAGAATCACTGTTTTGCAAGATGTCTTCAAGCATTGGGGCTTTGTTGAAAAGCTATTTATAAGCTCAAGCGATGCTCTACATGCGGATCGAAGGTGAATGTAACTTTAACTTCGTGCAATAGCGCGCTAAAACTGTTTTTAGAATCAAAATGACGTTATTTAATGGTTGCTTAAGATCTAGGAAAACGCGAAAAGCTCCGTCCCAAACGGATCGATGGTCTTCTGTTCAACAAAGTTTACTATAGCTCGAGACATGCCTCCCTATATTAGAAGGGCTCAAAATAGTCTCCAACATCTTTCTTTATTTGTTTTTTACTATTTATCTTCGGAAAACCTAATAACTTCCAAAATATGCGTACAAATTCCTAGGAGTATCGCTCCAAGCTGTATAATTCTTCGGAAACTGAGTACGAGCTTATCACCGATGTACAGGAACATGGAAGTGCTTCTAAACTGGCATTTGATATGTCGCAGAAATTTTCTACAAACTGTCTACTTCTTAGAGGAAAGATGGTGTCAACAAAGCATAATGTGATTCATACTGGTCTGCAGGACAGGTCGGTCAATGAATTCTTTTAGCGTTTTCGTTCCGTAATCTTTTTTCCAAAAGGTACTTATTTAGAGTATTAATGTGTCGACGATGTCAGTGTCTTTGCACTGGAGAAAATTCAATGTATTCTCATCTGTCCCATTGTTGTCCAGAGTTACGCATGGCTGAGAACTCTTCTGCGCCATACGATTTGGAAAATGGATTACTGGTTCGTTTACAAACACATAATATACATTATGTCTAGTTCTATACGCGTTTATATATATATGTATATATGTATATATATAAAAGTAAGAAGAGTTTGGAGTGCTGGGACAGCTTAATATGTGTATGTGTGTATATATATGTATACGAATCTATGTACGCATGTATACATACCTATACTATTTATTTGTATATGTATATATATATATATATATATGTGAGCGCATGCGCCGCAGTGGTTAGAGGTGCTCTGCGTCGCACACGAGCTCAATGGTTCGATCTCGCGCTTATGGCTCACCAAACCATCCATCCTTCCGAGGTCTGTAAATTGGTACCAGACAGGTCTCAGACTTGTCTGGGAGGATAAGCAGCACTGACTCGGTTCAGCGGGAGGCCTCCGCGAGTCATTGTAAAGGCCAGATATGCATTCAACCACCTCAAACGAAGTTAAAAATTGATGTCGAAAGCATGGCTCATCCCTCAGGGATTGATCAACGCCGAGAGCTTTATTTTTTATCCTTTATATATGTATACATATATATATATATCATATACGTATATGTACATACATATAAGCATATATTCAAAGCTTAACTCTTGATTTACATATGCATAAGCAAGAATATGTATGTGAACACGTACATACACATGCATATGTATATATATATATATATATATATATATATATGCATGGTTTTTTCTCATTAGGAGGGGACAAATAAAAAACTGACCTCATTTGGTGGAGAGGGAGTTTTCCTAAGAGTGTTAGTAACCATGCGAAAACTGAGACCTTGTGCTACCGTTCCACGCCACCAGATTTTCAGAACACACCTTTATAATGCTGCGGCATCCAGATAAAAAAATTATATTTCGCATGCGCCTTTCACCTTCATTTTCATCACGCGTATAATTTGTTGGAGGCCGAAAATGTGTAGAGAATTTTCGTAGTATCTCAACCAATCTTTCTATCTGGAGTTTCTTTCAATGTGGAGTGAAACTTCACCGCTGAATAGCAATCTATCGTTCTTTCCACCTCGCCGCGCTCCTGCCACGGCCTTCGCCTTGTCGAATAATCTGTGAGCAACGTTACCAATAATGTAAAACTCGATCTTATTTTTCCTGCTCAACCGTATTTTCAAAAAAATGAACACGTTCCTAAAATTAAAAACATTACGCTATCATATGATTACTAGTAATCTGAAGACAGAGCTATGTCCTGTTACGTTCAAAGCACAAGTCAGAAGATTAGAGGAGATCAAAAGATCGGAAGAGCTTTTTTGAAAGGAAAACACATTTGTGAGTTTTTTCAAGCTTGTGCTATAGCTTGAGTAACAGCACTCTGGGGAAGGCGTTTCGTCCAGCCGAATATAAGCGAGGTAAGAGGAAAAAGCACGTAATTCATGAAACACGGATTTATTTTGAATGTCATGGCTCACCAAGCCGTCTATCGCTGCTGGTCGGTAACTTGGTAGCAGACTGGTTTCAGGCTTGTTTGGGAGTATAAGCAACACCGACTCTATTCAGCAGGAGGCCACCGCGAGTCATTGTAAAGGCCAGATATGCATTCAATCACCTCAAACGAAGTTAAAAGTTGAAGACGAATATATGGCGCATCCCTCGGAGATTGATCAACGCCGAGAGCTTCATCCTTTTTATCCGTCATGAACAAATAACTATTGAGTTGAGGGAAGCGTCGAATTGCAAAAGAGACAGTGGAACAACTCAATGAATACAATCTGTACATAAGTAGCTCCTATGGTGACGTTGATCGTCGAGTGACTCAAGCGACAGCTTGGAAATTTTTCATTACTCTGTCGTGTTCAATAGTGGCAAAGTGGAATACGCCGAGAATCATGCTTTTTCAAAGTGTTCGCGAAGATGCTCATTTCACAGTCTACCTGTTCTGCGTTTTACACTGCGAGAATCTGGTGATAAATGGCTCTTGTCCATAGTTTGTCATTCAGATAAGACTTGTCTGATCCATCTGAATTATGGCGTATTCGTACAAGTCACCTGCAATGAACGTGGTATTTGGTACAGCGACCATTTTATGCTGGCTTACCACTATGATGGTGCATCATTGTGGCGTGGTTGTAATTTGAGACGGAAACGACACAAACTTTATGTGGAACTCAAATAAACATTGTTTTAACACTTGATGCACTCTCTTACTCTTCGTTCCTCTCAAGTTATCACGGATTTCGCATGATCTGCGCGTTTTCTGAGGATGCCTTTTCACAACGCTGTGGCAAAAAGAGAACACTTGTGTTTCCAACACGCCCATTTCTCCCGAAACAGAGCGCTTTTCTCCTGTCATAAGTAAGCATTCGACAGCGTAAGTTTCGGGAATTTCAACGCTTGCTTAATTTACCAAAAGGCCGTTTCATTGTGGTGTAGGAGGAAAAATAAGATTGAAATTCACATACGTAGCGCATTTGCTTGTTGGTTGGCTTGCGTACTGGCCATCTATTCCATACGGCGACCGATCGTGTTGGAGCGGCACACATAGGACCGAATTTCTTTATTTGACTTTGGATTTTTCTAAAATGAAATTTTGTACAAAGCGTATAACTTTCATACTACATGCTTTATCTCTATGTTCATATGCTTTTCGTGCTTTCAGCGAAGTAATAATCAGAGCTCTCAGTCGGTGTAAAGCATAATTCTATTTTGAGTGCTACAGCCTCATAAAAGGGTAATTTCTACAAGGGATTCCGTAGTGCAGTGACCAGAGATTCAAGCTTTTGAATGATCACTAACGCTGTTATGTTCTTTTCAGCGTAAGATGTCGCTTCTTCATTGTCCCCGGATAACATATAAGGAAGGCCACCAGTAAAATCCTGTGTATTGTGTACACCGTCCTAAACTAGAAAACTCACGTGTGCTCAGAAAAACGTGCGTTCTCGAAAAGTGTTCAAAATGTTGACTTTTCTGTTCTCTTCCCCTCCCCCCCCCCCCCCACATCCTCTCTCCTTTCTCTTTCTCTCCCATTTTCTTTGGAGCTTCTCCAATTCCATGCGGAATGCATTGACATATATATGTACTTATACACATATGTGTACGTGGATACGTATGTATATATACATATGTACGCATATATGAATAAATATATACACATGTACGCATGCACTAAAATACATACACAAGTGTTCACATGTATGTAGATCTGCGCGTATACAATCATATATGCACATTTACATCTACGTATGCAGGTGTGTTTATATGTACATATACATATGTATTTATATATATATATACTTATACGTGAATAAGTATGTACACATGTGCATATATATATATATATATGCGTAGATATACATATATATATATATATTTATATATACATATACATATATGCTGTATATTTTCCGATATGTTCAGGTGCTGTGTGTCTCTGCTAAAGGTGGATTGCCAAATAGTAAAATAGGGTGTTGGGAATGTTCGTCACTGTTGTGTTCTATTTTTGGAATTCGTGTGCATATGGTTATTCATCATGGTATATTCCTGAAAACGGAAGGAGCATTGAATGAGACAGGTAAACTGAACAGTGCAACCCTATCAAGTAATTGAAATACTCGCAATTTTAGATGTCTTGAACGAAATACCAGCCAACATCTCCACCACTACCCGTGCCATCAACCTCTCTATCGGTCTCACGGCTGATGGCTGTCTCCCTGTTAACCTAGAAGAGAGAAAAAAAGATGCACTTGCCATAAAAGTGAAATCGCTCGAGGTGTGAAGGTTATGACTCATTCAAAACCATAGTTGTACACAGCAAATCACATTTCTTCTCAGTCTTTTAAACAGTATTTGTTTCAGCACTTTAATTGGTAATACCGGTTTTCTTATGAGTTTTGGCACAATGAACACCAAGATTATTAACCAGATGTTACTAAAACTTCTCAAGAAAGTGTTAGCAACTCTAACAACAGCAATACAACACAGTGTTAACAACACGCAATCAGTGCCAAGGGCTGCTGTAAGCACCTGGACCGCTGCAATCGGGCTCTGTCATGTCGACGTCGCCAAAATCTCAGACTGCTTCAAGACAACGCAAGGCTGCATGTCGCCAAATTGACAAAGAGGAAGCTGACAGAACTGAACTTGGAGTTGCTTGATCATCCGCCGCACGTTCCTGACATGTTATCGTCTGACTATCGACTCATGCGGTCGCTGGAGCCTTTCTGAGCAGGAACAGCTTCCGATAGATCAATCATTTGCCTCAAGATTTGTCAACTTTCCTTGAATTCAAGGATGACGAGTTCTGTGGACGCGGTATTGATTTGTTGCCTGAGAGGTGGCTGAAATGTGCTAAGGTTGATGGGGCATAATTTGAATAGTGTTGTTAAGCAACTGATTGTTTCTGGTTAAATAATACGGTGTTTGTTTAAAGAGATTGCTGTGGTGCCAAAACTCATGAGAATACCTAATACTGTATCATTCAGCACATTCATATTACTTTTTCAGGCGGCTGCTGTCTCTTCGACGTCACATGAATCACCTGCAAAAGCTTCATCACAGGCGCCGATGCAAAGTAACCAGTTGGAGATTAAAGTAGAAACTCCACCACCGTCAGTACAAATATTAGATTACATACAACCACCTTCCGTCCAAATAATTGAGAATGTGGATCACTACGCCGAATCTATGCAATATGACCCTTCTTCTATGACGCAGCAGGACGTGTCTAACACGGAAGTTCAATCGCTTGATGAGACTGGCGGATTATTTATTGGCGAAAAACGTAGAAAATGTGAGATTGAACTTCACATCAACTATCTGTTCTATCATTCTATTTTTTCGCCCTCGTTTTAGCAAATTCGTCGCCAAACCTCTTCGCCACATTGCTTACTGAAGGAAAGTCGTCACCTATAAGTGAGTTTCACATCCAAATCATTTTCTATATGCCTGGTGATATCTCAGTTCATCACTTTGCTCTGCCAAATTTCATTCTCAGATCATTTTCCTATCAAATTCACTGCATATAAAGCGTATGGCATATTGTTTCTCAGAAAGCGTATTGAGCTCGAACAGATATCATCAGCGTACTATTTGAACTGTCTCTGTAGTCTTTTTATGAGCGTAGAGAATTATGCTTTTAATACTCACCGTTTAGTAGCGGTGTTTAACTTTGGCTTCGCACTTGAATATGCTTGACTTCACGGAATTCCATGCATGCTAGTTTTTTTTCTCAGTGTTTTTACAGCTGGTCTTTTAAGCTGTACTTTTCTTTACCGAGGATAAGGTGCTGAAAACTTGGTTAGTAAAAGGTATACATGCAAGGACCTGAGGATGAGAATGTTTCTTGAAGCACGGAGATGCCGTTGTGGGAGAAAATGAAAGAAATAATCTATTTATCTAGCCTCTTCTATCGATCGCTTTTATATAGACCCGCTCAAAATGATATAAGCTAATGAGGATATAACATGTTTTGAGCTGCTATGCACCTGTTACAATAAATCATACCTCTTCTGTCGACCGCTTTTCATAGACCCGCTCAGTAGGACAAAACAGGCGCCTGTATACCACTAGACGTGTTAGCTCTGAACATGCTATATCCTTATCCGATTACACCATTTTGAGCAGGTTCCTTATGGATCCTTCCTATCATTTCTTCCCCGATAGGCATCTTTACTTTTGAGAAGCAATCATAATTGCAGAATCGTCGTATCTCTATCTTTTACTCCTCAAGTCTAAGCGCTTTTTCTTAGTAAGGTACAGTATGTGTTGTCACTTGTTCCAAAAAGCACAGCTCCGGTCTCATGAACGGTTAACAGTGATGTAGTTTCCTTTCAGCCACTCTGATGACGCTAGTCATAGTAATTTTGTGTATGTTCTAAGTATAAGCCATCGTGGATTTAAGTCACCTAGCCCTGAAATTTGACTTTGATTACTCGGATCAATCGATCCTATTAGGTTGTTCCATAAGTTCTGACACTAGAGAATTATACACCATATTGAGTAATCAGAAGTAATTAAAATTGCATGATTTTGATAATGTTCAATTGCGCAGTTACTTGTAAGCATTATGAAATACAACTTGCTTACATTTACTTTAAGACGGAGCTGTTGTGACAACAAATTGACCTGCGACCCATACACGAATGGCGCTATAGAGGAAATGCTAGTGAAGCGGCGCGAGCGCGATTGATTCTCCAAACTGTGGTTTCCAATTCCAAACTCTGCAAGCCATTTTCCAACCGTGTTTTCTTTAACTGTATCATTGTCTCAAGTTCCTTTAATCTTACGCTGCGCATTGCTAGCTCCCCGGCACGACATTCGCGCATGAGTAGCAAGAGAATTTGTTCAAAGACAGCTCATCTCAAAGCAAGTATAGGCAAGTTGTATACCAAAATTCGCGCTAGAAAATGCGCAATTGAACGATGCCAAAATTATGCAATCCTAGTTGCTTTCGATTGATTAATTTAGTGTATATTGCTCTTGTGCCAAAACTTATGGAACGACCTATTATCTTAGAGCGTACTCTATTTCGTTGTGGAGATATGGACCCTGTATTTTCGTTGATTTTAGAGACATCTACTCAAGGTTAGGTTGCCAGTTTTCTTGAGTGCACGAGTTTACGGAAGGCTTCTTCGTTGCAGCTTGTAACCACCTATATCTGCTTCCTAGTGGCCTATGACTGCTGCTGAAACGAAGTGAAGGGAATACTCCACATGTGTCAAGCATACTCTTACACAAGGCAGAAATCTTTGTATATGGATGCATAAATATGCATGCATATGTATGCATCTACATACATGTGTATAAGTGTATACATATGTATATTCATATGCATGCTATATGTATATATACATATACATATGCGCACATGCATATATGTGCGTGTATAATATATAATATATATATATAAATGCATATACATGGGCAAAATGTATGTTTTCGATCTGGAAAGGTCGCTGACTGTTCTACATCTCAATGCGAAAACATTGTCACTTTTGTTTGCGTTCAACTCCATATCCTCCAGCTGTGGTTGCATAAAAAGAAAGGTCTGTAGTGATTTACCGTTTCCTGGCATTTCACTTCGATAGAAATTCGCATTTCATGTTTTGATCGGATGAGACTTGAGTTAGGAAGAACCCCTCGAGCAGGCGGGTTCATGGTTAGGTCATATTAGGGCAGCTGTGTGTATCTTCATTTTGTATTCCACAAACTGTACGACGTTTACTTGAGCAATGGGAATGAGGTTGGCTGCTTAGGAAGTTTGCAGAAATATACCCGACGAGTGAAAAGGAGAAAAAACAACCCTCGTTGTGCTTACCTCTTATACTTCACGCTTCTTTTTTGACTTACTCCTCTTAAACTTGAATACTACCATTCAAAAGTAAGATCAACGCTTCTCAGCACGCTGTTGAATGGAAGGGTTTTCATATATAGCTTATGGTAGTAGATGAAAAAAATTACTGGATTTTGACCGACGCTGACAATAACAAAACGGGTGCTAATGTGTCCAACCAGGTGTCGTTAGTCCCTTAAATTGGGTAAATCGTGGATTTTAAAATCTGCCACTTTAATGAGTTTCATGCATTGTTGGATAGAGGTTGTCACCAACAGGATACAGTGTCGTTATCACTTCAGAAATACCGACACTTCATTGCCAAATTTCTCTGTGGAAGCCTTATTAGAAAGATACATAACCCCCTAACGCTCCTCGAGCATGTTAACTAACTACTCAGATGACAGTGACAGATGTCTGCTTTCTCGAGATTAGAGAGTATGACATGTTCTGCGATATGATCCGGTTCACTGCGACAGAGTTTCAGAACTCTGTCATGAGACACTGCCTGGGTTTTAGCGCGAGTACTTATCTGCTACATTCCTTTGGTCTTCTATCTGCAGATCAAATTGCATAACATGTCAGTTTTTCTGAAGGCCAGGCGTGAAGAACAAACGTAGTTTGTTTCTGTGCTTTTTCATTCCTTTTTCACTTTCGATGAAGCCAAATCTTTTATTGCTCATTTTGTCAATGTTATGGATTAGTTTCCAGTATTTTGTGAAGTTGGCATTGTCTTCTTCCTGAAGTGTTCAGAACAAATTTCCTGTGAACTTTTGGTTTGGACGAAGTCTGTTTGTGCGAAGTAGTTATCGAGTAGGTGCAAATCATCTTGATTGGAATACAATTACAAGGATGTTGGGATATGAGAAGTGTTGGGTTGAATAGGAAGTTCTGGGACACTTGTAAAGATTGAAAATTTATGCTAATTTTCAAAGAAAATAACAGTTACTGATCTTCAAAATAAAGGGCATCGTTTTTCTAAGACGTTCTGAGATTGATCCGCTAAGTTTCGGATCTGATGAAAATACCATTCCTTCGACTTCGAAACAAAGAGCTCACCAGCTCCATCGAACGATCCAATCTGCGACCGTTCAAAAAATGTTACGTTGATTGGAAAAGGCCAAAATCGAAGTCAAGATTTCCGGTATTAAAGCGTTGAAACTAGCGTCCAGCAGTAGATTTGCTTGATTTGCCTTACCCATCAATTTCGTTTGTTTTTATCGATGCAGCTCGTCGTGAAAGATCCTTTCTCCAATAATGACGCAGTAAAACACGAACATCGATTGTATGGTCGGACATGGCGGAGATTTGCAATAAAGCGAGAATAAAGGCGAATAATATCTAGGTTTTCAGTGGAGGAATCCCACATAAAAAGCAATAATGTTCCCGTGATATGCGTAGGATTTATCTCATGCTTATTAAAGTGCCGCAGGACTTTTTTTCAAGCCTAGTTTGTGATATGGAATACATGTGATGAATAGTTTGTAAATCCATTGTGAAGGTAACCGCGTGATCGAATCAAACTGCACTTCGGAGTTTCGCCCCTATATCAGCATTCATTTATTTGTTTTTCACATCGTGCCATATCATGAAAAGGGGGATAGACAAGCACTAAATAAATTCAGAAATCATTCTGTTCTTCACCTACTTAGGGTGATGTTGTTGCAAAATCAACGAATCAATTTATCCACTTCGTGAACAGAAAACGAATTTTGTTTAGTCAACTTCACCATGTAAGTTATAATTTGTGAAATTTTCCAAGCCCCTCTAAACCTAACTCTTCGACTATTGAAAAAAATTTACTTTTCTCTAAATTTCCAGGTTTGTCACCTATCTCTCACGACAATGAGGCGGAAAACGGAACTTGGCCATGCACTCATAGCTCCGTTGAGGTTGCACATTTTCCATTAATGTATATTTGAACAAGATGTGTAATACACTCTAATAGGATGTTTCAAACCATTCAGAAGTCTGGTATGATATCTCTAGTGTTACGTATGTCTTCGGCGTTCTTGCAGTCAGCAGTACTGCATACCAATCACCTTGACCTACTGTTACTAAGAATTGCCGAAAATTAGCGAAATGGCATGTCGTACTGATGAGGCGTGCGAGAACGGCGAAACGTACGTATAACACAGGAGATGCCATACTAGACCTATGAAAGATGTAAATCTTTCTATCTCATTATACTGAATTTTTAGGAGAGGTTTTAAAATAATCGTTGAAAGTTTTCTTTAACATCTGTAATATTTCCGTCTTTTTCCAAGCAGTGTTAATTGGCGAAGTGTTCAGTTATTTGTTATTTATAGCAATCATCGGAATGTGAGTCTTGCTGCATAACATTAGGCGCTTGCATCTCTTTGAAAGAGCAGTGGACATCACCAAAATGTGAATTCTGCTGCCTCACGTTGCGTTCGTACAAGGATATGGATGAGCACTGGAAACTTCATACGTAGGGTTTATTGTGGACACAGTACATTTTTGTTTCTTGAGAATTTCTATCATTTATAGAGAGATCCCAGACTCATGTTACCTCTGTAGTCCACCGTTAGCCCTTCTGAATACACCTGAGAAATATCTAGAACACATGCATGCGAAACACTCTTCCATCGTGGATTCATTGCAACAGGTTTGTTTTGTCAAGACATCGTTGTGTTTTATCTTCCCAGATTGTTAGTGCAACATCCTATCTTCTCATTAACACATAAGCGTCGTTATGCTTCGGTCCAAGTGCACGTGTAACAGATCGTACGTTGTGTCAATGCATTTTCCTTGTTGTTCTATTGACAACTTTGTACTGAATTTTTTTCTTTCCATCACAAAGGTTACACACTTCACAGGAGAATTACAATTGTGTGCATGTTAATTTGTACAGAAAAGAGAATTTAGGATATTTTTTTGGTTCAACACTTATCCGACGATGTTGACATTCATTTATTTTGACGTGGACATATTTTCCATCGAAATATCTCAAGGTTTTCTCTTGATGTGGATCTTTTTTCAGAATAATTATGTCTATGTGAAGTGTAATTTCTGTGCGTTACGTGTTCGACGAGATCTCTTCATAGCACATTTGCTTTCGGAGTGTTATATGGCGCCTTGTCCACTATGCGGTGATAAGTTACCTCGAAAAAAAGAACGCATTGCCCACCGGAAAACCCATAACAGTGTAATGCGCAGGTCAGTACCTCTTTATTGTTCATTCGCAATGGAAAACAAATTTATTTTGGCTACTATCTTTCTTAAGTTTGTCGCTGAGCATCCTTCCATGCACTTACTTATCACGACTTACTGGAAATGGCTATGTTCTGTACTATCAGATATCATCACTGTTGCAACACATGGAAATAGTTCTTACATATTTGGCATCAACAGAATTCCATCTTCCATCAAGAAAACTTTTATTTTTGCAATAAACTCTCTAGCTTTTTCTTCCAACTTTCTGGTGTTTACAGAAGTTGTACTGATTTGTAATCATCACGCGAGATTATATATGTTTGCATATATGTAAATGGACATGCATGTATACATATATGCACGTGTGTATATAAGTACGTACATATGCATATACTTACATATGCATTCATTATACGTGCGATATATGTGTATGCATATAAATAAATATATATATATATATATATATATATATATATATATATATATATATATTATACGTGTACTTTTGATCGTTTCCTTCAGGGGGCCCACATTTAGAGAACCCTTTCACATTCTCAGTTCTCTGTAAATTAAGCATGTTTATTGATACATAACACTGAGTTTTTCTGCAATCTCTTGAGTAGCCTCTCAAAGATTACTCTTAATTTCCGTCATTGAATGTTCATCGTCAACTACTGCATACAACCAACCGTCTTTGTCATCAAAACGAAGTACAGAACTTTACGAACTATATTCTCTTGGATCAGCCAGCTTCGTTTACCAAATCCCTTCTTTAAAGTCATTCAGTTTTTTTTTTGCCCACAGAGGGTCACGTCGTCACATAGTTTGCGCAAAACCTATAGAGCTCACTTCAAGCTGCAGAAGACTGCATAAGCATCAATAAATTGTTGAAACGTGCTCTATTTCAATTGATCGAAAACGACATAAGTATTGTAGAATTTCTTATCGGGAAATTGACAGTTGTTTTGACGAAAAATCAGCAGTTAATGTCTCTTCTAAGAAAGATATATCATGCGAGTAAAGAGTGTTTCTTGTACAATCGAAGGTCGAATCAAAGTACCCTAAAGGGCTTTCCGGGGAACTTTTATGCAAATCGCTCAACAATTATTTTTGTTTTATCTGTGCTTGAAATGCTGACTGTTTTTATCTGAACTTTAGATTTCTTTGCGTATGTCGCCGTAGATTTGCTATATTTGATGAATTCGCTTCACACACATGTCGCAGCAGATCTGTCACCACAGTCACATGTTGCAGCTGTAATGCCGTCGTCTGTAGTCAAGATAGAAACCGCTCTAAAGGGTTGATCGCTGGTGTAGACCATTTTATTGTAAGTGCTCAATGTAATTCAGGTCACTTTTGTGCCTCTTCAATGTATGGTCTCCAAAGCTTCATGTCCATGTCTTACAGGAATGTCACACATCAAATCGACGCTGCATATCGTGTAATACCGAACCACTTGAGACGTTACGCGAACATGTGCTAATTCATCTGAAGGAAAATTTCGAACTCATCACTCTTGAACCTACTTTGTTAGAATGCTGGCCGACAGAACTATTACAGAACGTTGGTTGATCAACTACTTTCTTCCGTTATTTATCATTGTTCTGTAATTGTGTAGTATAACTGTTTGACAGTGTTTACTTATTTTGATGTGCTACGGAAGGTCTATGTTATTTGTTTAGACACTACAAGAAAATTTGTCTTCTGGTATTGCTAATAGGAAGAAAAAGAAAAGATTAGACAGTGTCTGTCAACATTTGGAGAACGGTGAGTACTTTCTTATAAAGACGGTCATCAAGCTAGGATGAAGTGCGGCGTTACCCCTTTAAAGTGCAACAGAGAGAAGACCTATATCACGGCAAAGGCTAACAAACTATCGTTGACAATCTCCTCTTCATAACAATTTTAAGTCCTTTGACGACGATGCAATCACTTCTGTACACCACGTACAAAATCTTATATCCCCTCAAATCACCAATCACTTACCTTTTTTGTGGCTCAGCATTTGTTTTGTTCATTCTCTATGTGGTGACAAAGCAGTGGAATTGTTGTAATCTCAAAAAACCCTTAACTATCGCGCTGCAGTAGTACGCTGTTATTGGCAGTCGTTAACCTTTACAGGGCCGTCGATCCATACCCTCTCTGTCTCGATAGTGAAGGTCACTAATTTCTTGTCTCTAGAAAATCGTCTAACTAAGTGGATACATTCAGCCCAGAAAGAATTACTTTGCGTTGGACATACCATTACAAAAGCTTCAGAAACGTTTGGAAAATAACATGATTCGTTAGAATCTAACACAACTGGTCGCTGATCAGTGTTTCATCTTTTATAACTTGATTCTGTGTCCTGCATAAAGTTAACAGGTTTTTTTTTATAGATTCTGCTCCTTGCACGTCTTCGAATAGTACTCCTGCAACAGCATCAACTACTCAATCGTTTGCGCTCGTCATGCGACGTCAGAACCGTGTGCAGTGTCCTATCGCAATCAATCATCCATCGCAAAATCACTTTGTACAATCGGGAGCTGATCAACGCGTTTCTTCGCCGGTGTCTACTGGATCACATCAGGTTCATCGCTACGTGACTAGCGATATAGGATTGCTTTTTTTGAACTCTCTCGCTGTCTACATAATATGTCTAAAATATTCAAACTCACACAAATACTGAAGAGAAAATGCTTTATCAAAGTTTTCGTCAAATACCGTTCTAGTAAAAGTGGCGGGAATTACGCCTTCAAGAGTTACAAGATCGCATTTGTGCGGTCGGCGGCTTATATCACTCACAACGATAAGTGGGGAAAAGTAGCTGAAATGTTGCAGAGTGAATGCTGGGACAAAAATGTCAGCAGCAAGGTGCAAAATACAGGGGGAGGGGGGGAGCATTGCAATATTACTGAAGGAAACATAAAGTAAGGCATTATCATGAAGCATACTAATGCAAATCCCGGGAGTACGCTCGGAATGTGGGATTATAAATGGTAGCTGGAAACAGGGACGTCAGTGGCTGCTCAGAAGAAAGATCAGTGAGGCCACATCCTTCACCAAAGTTGGAATCAATTGGATATCCCTTTGACGGTTGACTTTCGTGGAAACCAATTAGGCGAGTCCGCCAACCTGGTAACGGCTCCACCTTCTCTGTGGCGACTGTCCGCCGACCACAGTGCTGCTTTTCGTTGCAAGACACAGTTCAAAACTTAGCTGTAGGTCTCGGTAAGAAAAGCAGTACTGTAGTCGGCGACTATTCGATGCAGAGAAGGTGGAGTCATTTCCGCTGGTGGACAAGCCCAGTTAGGGTCCGCGGAAGTCAACCGATTGAAATTATTGTGAGAGTCATTCTGCTTCTCCTCACGCTACGTCAAATCTCACTTGTGTAGTGTAATGGCGGCGCCGCCTTTCGTGAGAAGACAGGCAGACAGCCAGACATGCTTAAACAGATAATGAAGGCGTTACCTTCGTGGGAAAGCGACGGCGCGACGCCATCTGCCTATTGAAGCTGGTCCTTCAGAGGATAGTGTCGTTCGCGCAGAAATCTTTTTCTTCAGGGTTTTCAAAAAAGCAAAACTTTTCATCGTCTTTCTGACTAATCGCTACGAAGGCACTATCATGCGATCAGCTACTTTCAAGTAAGCTTTTCTTTTCAGGTTTGGTCGGATGGTGACATCTCTTCTCTAGGCCAGCCTGAGACTAATGTCTCACGATCTCAATATCAGGTTTTCATGCTTGTTGTACTTTCTTTCATAACTAATTGAACATTTTTGGTTGTGGAGTTTGGGGGCCACAACGTGACGAAAACACAGGATCTTTCAAATCGAAATGACTTAAATGAGGATTGTACTTTGTTGCCCATATGATACAAGATCATCCACACATAGCTCATCATTTTGAGGTTTTGTAAACGAAGAATTTTTTAGAACCGTTTCATCGCGTTTTTAGCTTGAGACTTTGATTTTGAAACATTTGTAAAGGTCTCTAAAATTAGTGTTAGTCGGAAGGTGAGAAATCTGCTGATTGTGGTTGATAAGATGGTTAGATGGACCGTTGTCTTGTTAGAAGATCAGACATTTCACACCGACCTATGTTGAGTACCGGCGCTTTGCCGCTGGCATTATGCTCACGAGTCTTTCGACTGGAGCGGTCATCTCGTCTCATCTATGTTACTGTCCCAGATAAATGCCCGGCAGCTCTTTGAGAATCATCAAAAGGGATTGATTTCCCTGATCCAAATTGCATAGCTCTTTTTTCACCATCAGAAGTTTCTTCTACCGGAACTGCATGTGCTTTTTCTGCACCACACTATCCTGTACCTCTAGCGATTAGTTTTTGACTGACTTTAAGATTCAAACTTCTTCAAAAACAGGACCTTTTTTCTTTATGCATTCAAGAACCTTTCCCATTTTACTTGCTATAATTAACAGGCTGTTTTACAGCCTTGTGTTGTATGTAGCAACGTGCCGGCTTATGGATCATTATGTAACGTTATGAACACTAAATACATGATCCCCGTTCCTCTTGATCATGCGCATAGGGAACGATGGGCATTTCATATCTGTCAACATCTGAGCGATTCTCATTCCGAAGAACTGCGTATTGCTGTAAGTTTTTAAGTTCATCTGCAAGCAAGGTGTTTACCTTATCTAATGTCTTTCAGTTCCTCCTGCAACAACAGCCACGATTGTGCCTTCGACATTTCAATCCACGCACAGTAGTTATGAGTGATTCTGGCTCAATAACACGGACTTCATCTACACCCAGCGACCCACCTGTGTTCAACTTTGAACAGTTTGCAAAACTCAATGGGGAATTCGCGTTAGCGTGTAAAAGGCTTCTTGATGTACGATTAGTGTATATGTGCACATATAGTCGTGTATTGCTTGTGATTTTTACTTTTTTAGGCGATAGAGAGGGACCAAGATTCACGCACGATTGGATACATGCTGAAAATCGTTCAAGACCTTATGAAATGCACCGATGACGTAAGCAATATCAAGCCAGTGCTTCAGTTGCAGCTTATATTATATTGTCGGCATCGTATTTCATTACAACAATTATAGAAATGTAATCGAGAGCTGAACAACCACACTGATATACTTTTGCATCGGTACCATCAAGTGCCACATAAGTATCTCTGCATTGAATGCTTCAATGTTAATAACGTCATGGCCAACGAGCAGGATATGGTCGAGCATGTTATTATGGGACACTGTAATGAACGCGGTGAGTAGAACTCATCTTATTAAATCTTGTGGCGCGACTGTTAGAGGTGCTTTGCGACACAGACACATGATCGTTCCTAAAGCACCTATGAATTTCGTTAACTTGAGTGGACGAATTGGCACTAAATTAGCCTAGGAGGGTAGCAGCACTGAAATGACACATCGATGAACAACTGCAGGTCACCGTGAAGATGCAATTGGCATTGAATTACCTCTAACGATGCTAAATAAAAACTAACGCATCACGCATCGCTCAGAGATTAATCAAGACCGAGAGCTCTTTCCTTATATCCTCGTATTTCTGAGATAAGTAGCTCACTAATCAAATTCATGCTGTTGGTTTACCTAGGTGATTTACTTCGATGACTGTGTGAGTTTTTTTTATGCCGGTCACCAGTGTTTGATGCAAAGGCTATTTCCCTATTGTATCATTTTTCAGATCTTGTATATCAAATATAATTTTCGCTGGCTAATTGAAATTGATTAAGTGGAGAGTTCTTCTGTGCTTTAGATGACTCAATCTAACATCGTATTTTTGTTTATTTCAATTTCTCCTATTGTCCTACGGATCCCATTATGTCATTGATTTCAGCCGACAATGGAGCCATTCCAGTATATTACGCCTTACATTGCCCTATGAAGAACTGTCACACCGTACACACATCGATTCCAGCTTTCCGTAAACACATTAACCATGCTCACTCCTTACTGTTTTTGACGGTGTCAGAGTGAGGATTTCATTTTCTTCACTAATGCAGACTTTAGTAACCATGTCTCTGTTACTTGTGATTTCTCTCTGTTGCACTTCAACATTCTATTCAGTCACTGCGCGACTCGATTCTTCAACGCTGCTAAGACGGCCCTCCATAATGAAATCCATGAGAGATACAGGTAATTTTTGATGGATTTTTTACTTCCTGGTAGTTGTGTTCCCTATCGAGGTTTATTGGATACTATTAATATATTTTATGTATGGGATGTGTACATATTGCATTGATCTGAAATGGCAATACGCACGAGAGTAAAAGTACCTTTGAAATTAGTGCGTATACGTCTTACACATTACGGTATTTATATTTATCTCCCTAGAAAATTTGAAACTGGAGCATAGATGTGTTGACACATGACTTAGTTCAACCCCTTGATTACCGTGTGACCTGAAAACAGACCAACGGTATACGGCACCGCACGCCGCGTGATGCAGCCCATTAGGTGGAAATAAAACCACAATGTCACTTTAATACACTCCGATCGCCATGCTATCGCCCTTCATCGCGCGAGAAATCAGTTGGTGAGAAAATTGTAAGGTAAATTTTTCCGCGTTTTTTTTTTGTTTTTGTTGGCAATTTTTTAATGTGAACCGCTTACTCTTTTTCCTACAAAGTGGGCCAAAAAATTACCGCTTTTTGCATCTTATAAAAGATTCAACTATATTTCAGATCCGATGTGGCATGCTGTTACCTATGTGGGGTTGACGATCCATGGCAGCGCGAAGTTGGAGGTGTGAAATTCTGTCATGAAGTCGTGCATGCTATGAAACGATATGTCGTATGTAAGACGTGCATGACTCCAATGAGAGCAGATCATACGGTACTGAATTGGCCTTTTATTTCATGCTACTTGAGTTTATCCTTTGAATTTCTGCACGATGCGTGTGTATGAGTCTTTTAGGGATTTGCGCTTGTTAACCATTTCATTGGAGCACACATGAAAAATCTTCCGCGGCGTTTATATTACTGTAAAGTATGCATGAGGCATTTCATGGAGCCTGAAGTTGCAGAGCATGTACAAACATGCCACAAGGTAAGTATAATCACCTTGGAATATCGCGTAGTGCACGTTTGGATACTACGTTCACTTTCTGTCAATAATCCACGAAACCACTTTGGGAACTTGGAGGTGATAAGCTATTTCAAGCAGTATCGCAAATGTGTAGCTATTCATGAAAAAACTGCCTATAACACTTCTTCAATAATTAGAGTTACAATGCTCATTCTTTTGTCAATAGTCATGTGTTGTTGTAGCGCTAAATTTTTATCATTTTCCATCACTTTCAGCTCATGGTATTTCAACCTCGCTTCACTCCAGAGTTAAATGCGATAACTATTATGAACGGTAATGAATTTTGTGACTACCTTGGCATACCTAAGGAGGCTTGTAACTCCACTGCTCGTTCAGCTGATTTTTTATAACTTGTTCTCTCTCTTTCATGTCAAAGACATCCAGTAACACAGGCGAATTATCTAGTTTTTCGCAAGGTAATGCGGGAATCGTCTATGGTTATCTTCAGCGAACTGGCGCGAAAATAGCGTTAGGTGTTGAGAATCCAAAGTTATCTTTGACAAGCAAAACGTTAGAGAAGTTCGAAGGTCAACGTATCGGTGGTTCGTGACATTACTGTTACACCATTGTCGACTTGATTCCCGTTATAACTTTGTCAGTCGACTCCTTATTTGTATATATGGATAGTGCAAGTTTTCGCATTGCCTGACAAATTTCCATTACTATTTACATTTTTTAGTCTGATTCATGTTCACTTATTTTGCTCTAGCGGTACAATATTGTACTGGTATTCATAGTGTACTGCCAATCAATTCTTTCTGTGCACGTTTGTTTATTGATAAGATGCATGTTGTATGATTTTATTTTCGTAACATGACCGTTGATAAAAATTTTTCTCAGTGTCATATCTCATTTCAAAAATTTTTGCTCCTTGAACTATGATGCACAGTAGGATTTTTTGGCCAATCAAACTTCGGATCATGCATGTCATGAATTGCCTTTCACCGTTGCGTTTTACCCAAAAATTTCAAAGATAAGAGAGCCTGAAGAGAGTCTGTGCTGGAAAGTAGGCTCGTGCGTACACCTTTTCTACGGGATTTCATTACACCTATTTTTTAATTTTTTCGTTTTTTTTCACCTTAGCTAGGTACTGTTTTTTCTAGGAAACATGAAACGCGCGTGTTTGTCCGTCTTTTTTAAGAGAATTAAATTGCTCTTATCTATGAATTTTAGAATTCCTACAACAAATCCTTGAAAACGGCCGATATAATTGCTGCGCGCGACGTGATTTTGAGTATGCAGTGGTTGGTTTTCGTCATTACATTATATCAGGTTCTACACATGTTTTTTTTGACGAATTTTTACGTTTCTCTTAACATATACATACGCTTTGTTGCTTTATACACTGTCTCACATTTTTAGTGGATATCAGAAAAAAAAGCTTGTCCACTAAGCAATCATGCTGGTCTGCGTCTCCAATCAATTGTATTAAGTTGCACAATGGATTTTCTGATATGGGTCTCCTATTTTTGATATAATGTCGCTCCATACAATACTCAAAAGTTATCATAATGATTGTGAATGAGGAAACATTAAATAATTTGGAAATAATGATGCTGCACCCTGTATGCGACGCATGTTCATGGACAACTCCAGATCTTAGGACCACTTTTGCTACTAGAAATGCACAATAAATCATGAGTTCAACGTATATCTTAATTGAAAATCGTCAGGTGATTTTCTGTATTCGATCATTTCCTTCTTTTCCAAATGACCACAAGAGTTGAATGTTCATCAGCACACCAATGACATCCTGGTCCGTCAACCGTTCCCGATGAGTTGCCGTTTAAAATAACTTTAGATCTTATTTCGGAAGTGTATTCTGTGCATTACCGCAAAAATTCGTTATAAATTCTATGAAGGGTCAAATATTTTCAAGCTACTGTGGAGCTGATATCGTAGAAGGCGTGAGAAAATGTACGCCTAAATGGAAATTCTGAATAAAAGATTTTGTCATGCATGTAAATGAATTAGGAAAGCTTGCTCGATTGCCTTTTGAAACAGTGAGTAGTTCGGTGACGAGGGCCAAAACACCACAAAAAACAGTGTATTCATTACACTGCTGTCTCTAAGAATAGTAAATCAGATGATGAAGTACATTGTAAGCTAGAAGATGAAGAGACAGTCGGCGTGCAGGCAAGGAATCTGCTGTTACGCAAAGCCCTGCCCTTTAACGACGATGGCTGGGTCTCTTAGGTGACATAATGCTCAGGTGCAAAGAGCAAGTCGACTTTTACAAACTATCATAATAAATATCCGGGAATTCGTTGTAGACCAGGTAAACATTTCTCACAGGCAGAGGAATACTGAGGTGGAAAACATCACGGTCGAGGAGATGGAAACGTTTATGGGCTTATATCTTCGAACGAGTGTTGCTAAGCATTGGAGCATTAATTAGGCGTACGTGCAATGCTTGATATCCCGGACGGGAATTGAACCGCGTCTCACCATACCTGAGGCGTATGCTACCAGTACACTATCAAGACCTTCAGTCTGCTAACAGTCTTTCTGCGATTGACTGGGTTTAATGCCGATCTGCGCTTACGAAACTTACCCAATAGCAGTTGACTGCGGACTTCAATATCCTGCAGAAAGGGTTGTTCAAAGGCCTTTGGTATAGTGATAACATGAGCCCCGGTAATGGTGTATCCTTTCTTTTAATGAGAAGTATGGTCAAAAACGGTGCAGGTGTTCTACGTCGGGAACAAATAGTAGAGATAGGATTTTTGTTTTTCATAATGTTGCAGATGACATTTTTTTAATTGATCAAGCGTGTAGCACGAGGATTCTGTTTGGCTAACGAACTGAAGTGCATCGTCTCTTCCAGAACCAATGATTCGAGTTGATCGCCTGTCGCTCGCCCTCTTTTGTGGATCTTCGCCTTGTTTCCTCTGAATCGTTCTTGTTCGGTGGAGCACCGTTTGAATGAAGAGCCTCACTTGGAGAGATCTCTATATACGTGATGAAGCCTATGCTGAATAGCTATCTGTTATGCTAGTTAATTAATTACCCGTCGACAGTTTTGGACAATCTATTAGGTTGGGGAACAATTCTGAGAAAATGCTTGTAACTTTTTTGAGTGTCGGCCATTTTTGTGTTTTTAGGCTCATTTGAAAGCCCCTCTTCTCCAACGTTTATTGGTGTATAAATTATCTACTTATTTCAAAATGGTGTTAACAAGCAAGCAAACTGGATTGTTGATGATGCACGAATAGTTGTTGGACTCAAATGCAACGGTGGCAGCTGAACGCATCAATCTGCAAGTTTATGCTTGCGGAATCGATCTTTTGCCGGAGAAGTGGCAGAAAGTACTTGAAGTTAGAGGGGAGTACTACTATTAGTTTTGTTTTTTTTTTCGGAGTAATAGGCGTTTAAATAAACCACTTATCAAACCAGTTTTATCAGCATTTGCTCAGAACTTTTTCCCCAACCTATTATCTTGCAAAAGTCGGTATTTTGATGAGGAAACTGCGCCTAAATGATTATAAACCTACTTTTCTTCAACCTCGGCGTAATAAATCAATCACATAATCTATGCTGACAGAGCCAATAGCATAAGATTGTTATTGAAAATTTAGTTCGGCTCACGGCCCGATGCGTTTCGTCTTCTCGAGAGTCGATGATTCGAGTCGATCATCCACAATGAGAACGAACGACATTGGGCTATTGACTGCAGTCATCTGCCTTGAAGAAGATGTAAATCGTCGATCTGTCAGCTGAACCTAATTTCAATGACAACTCCGCGTTATAGGTTAGATCAAAGAAAGCATGATTGCTTGATTATACAGAGGTTGAAGGGTAGTGGGCTTACATTACGTTATGCTGTATGTAATGTTTTTAGAAGTACAAATCAATTAATTTGAAGCGTCATCATTGCGCATTGTTTTAGGGTGTATTAAATGTTGAGTGTAGGTACAAGCTCTGTGCAAAAAAGGCAAATCGTTGACTCGCGCTGTCTGTACATAAGCAACTTTCTGCTAATCGATGCCGAATGTGTAGGTCATTGCTTGCTGACCTCTCCTGGAGGCTGGGTACTCACGGCCCGCTTTGCAATCTCTCCCAGAAGGGAAGAAGGAGCTAGTTCGTTGAAAACGGTCCTGATCGCCTCTCATGTACTATCGAGCCGTTTGACTGCAGGCTTTGCCCACTTTTGACTCTCAGGAGAAATTAGGCGAAGCCTGCGTTGCAAAAACCGGTGGTCCATCCCATGGCTTCAGCTGCGTCTCTGAGAGGCAGAAGGTCAAGAAGGTCGTACTCAAACAACGGCATCGATTTTTCAAAATGTCCTTCACAACGACTATCAAGAAAATATATCAAGCGCCACAAGCCTCTAGTATAACAGTTGATATTGTGGTAATATGGTACAAAGCTGATAATATCAACTAAATATATTAAGCTTAACACTACTGGATCTTCATAGGAAGAGGATTGGCTAAAAAGACTGAAAGACGACAGGTTCCGCCCGACTGACGAGACTGTAAGATCGAAACACGTGTATCGAACCGCACAAGAACCCATTCTCAGACCACATAACATGTTGGCTCAAGTAATAATTATGAGAACTACTAGATGTCTCAATTTTTTTACATGACTTAGATCAAGAAATGTATTCTAACAAATATCGCCTCATCCTAAACCTCGCTGAATGAAACATAACCAACTGAGTCTGCACATATCTGCCAACAAGGTACAAGTTCTACTATACATTCAAAGTAATATTCTGATTTTCTAGATTCGGCCCCACAAGAAATTTGCTGTTGATAAACTTGTTAAAGTTTTATCAAGTCTCACATTTAGGACACTAGAGCGATTAAGCATCTGGAATGTCGTTCATTCACAGGTTCATAGTGCTCTCAGCTTCATTTCAATGTTCGCTACTGCCTATTTTGGAGGCGCAGTGTGAAAGAACAAGTGCCTCACTTTAATGTTAATGTTGTCACGTTCTTCATTATAGTTATTAGCTGAAAGTGCTATGGGCAACAGTCACTGAATCAAAACATTGTGAACATGCTACCACCTGTTGGATTTTCTAAGCAGCGAAATGAAGCCTTACGTATGAGTCCGCTAGCCGTTACTAGGCAGCTGGTGTTCATGTTGGAACACGTATTGCAAGCACTTCTTTTGTGTTCCTTCCAGTACCTCTTTGCATATTGATGTCAAAGGAGAGGCATCATTTGCGCGGCAAGGAAGGCTCAGCGAGACTTCCTTCTGGGAATAAGCTGTAAGAAGATTTTTTGGCTGATACATGCTCTCTCACAAGTTGACAATTTGAATGAGACTGCTTTCATTTTGAACGAAGATTCTATCAGAATGTGATGATGAAGTCTCGCTTAATTTACGTGAATTGTTTTGAGAAGTGCACATGAAACCTTCATGTATGTTGCAGTTGTAAACGTATTTTTATCGCATGTTCATGTACATTGCTCAAATTTCGCGTTATGTATTCTCTTCCACATGTTCCTGTTTGGGATTTTTGAGTGTACTTTTAAGAACATGTCACGGAGCACTTTTCCCGCACAGTTTCCATGTATGGCTCGGCCATTTGTACCATTATGTGGATCTTAGGTCTTTTTTTGATTCACATTCTGTCATACGCCATACACGAAGGTCTTTGTTGTTTTAGGTGTGAATCTAGCTACTGATTAAAATTTTTTCACCTTCAATGTCCTTGAACGCTGGTTGGGTAGATTCTCTTCGAAATCCTGGGATCGGTGTACTAGAGCGTTCCCACATGAACTTGAGAATGTGAACTTATCCTGGGCAAGTCTGTTATCAGTTTTTCTCCTGCGAACAAACTAACGCCATGGTGGTTTCAGGCAATGTCGAACTAACTCATGATTAAGGCAGGCCGTCCCCGTAATGAAGAATGTCGGCGTTACTCGACTCTTAACATTTGTTTTCCAACGATTTTAGGTTCTCCGCTTGTACTCTGCAATTGTGAAAACCGGCGGCCTGTTTTGCTTCGAGAGCTCAAACTTGAATTTAAAATGATGAGAGAAGTAGAAAGTGGACTCAGCAAGATGACGGCCAGAACTGTTTGGCGCCCATTCATCTGAAATGATTCATTGATGCTTATTGATGAAAAAATTCTTACGAGATTCTCCTTTTAAAAAACGATGTTTTTGTCTTTCAAGATGTACAAACGAGTTAGATATCACGATCATTGAGCTTAGTAAGGGAAGAAACGATTGGGTTGCGTGTAAATAGAACCCTAAAAGGGTTGTTTCAAACTCGCTGTTCCAAGTTGAACACATTGAAGTGGATGCTTCATTGCAGAAACCACCATGTAATTGTTCCTCGAAAGTTCAGTAAACTTGGAGAATAGAGTGAAGGAGAAGTTTTACGAAAGGAGATCAATATAGGTCATACTGATATTTTTGAAAAAATTTATGCACTAACTGACGGATCCAAAACTCCTCTCTCTGCACTTTGAGCAAGCAGTCCTCCTAGTGCTTTTTAATGCAAAAGAGACGTAACCCGACGCTTTAATCACGTTAAGAACTCTGCTCACCACTTAGAAAACGCTTGAACGTTGCCTCCTGTAATCCTACCGTAACTCACAACGTCTAATAGCATTTCAATCTTGAAATCTGTCTCACCTCCGCTATTCAGGAGAATACACATCAGAAGCGAAGTGTGGATGAGCCACCCACTTAATAAGCGGAACAGTTGTTAAATGATCGGTAAAAGTAATAGAGTGGACTCCAGGAGAATTGAGTACTACAAACTGGGATGCGCTTAATGAAAAACCAAACCATGAGGCGCATCAGTGAAAGTGATAAAAGTGAAGTATAATAACACTATGAATAATTTTATGCAGTATTTGTGCTCCGCATCTGCTGCACCATATATCGTGTACTTAGGCACAAATCCAAGGAGCACTCAAAGGTCATTCAAATTCCTTTTCGGAGAAGCGATCTGAGATCAATTCAAAAAAGCACGTTTTTTAACTCAATCTTACAGGATTTCACTTTGATGAGATTCTTCTACGATTTTTCGCCACAGTTTCAGGTCTCATAAGGCTGAAGTTCACTCAAAGCAGTCGCGAAAAAGTACGTTCGGAACAGAAGTGAGCGCTGCTAGTGCTGTCAACGAAAGCACTATAATCATACGTTGTTTTTACACATATCATAGAAATTTTTGCTGTAACTATACTAGTACATGCATGTTGAGTACCAAATATTTTACTGAAAAAAAGTCACAGGCGTTCAAAGTCAAAAGAATAAAAGAGGCGTGTTGACACACCAGAGAAGACAGCAGAAATCACTGACAATCAGGATTACGTCGATAGTTTCGAGTACGAGGTATTTTTCTCTTACGCTAGAACTTTGTGATAGCAAGCGACCACCACTCTATTCATGGTTTATGTTGCATATCGTTGTCATCGGTTTCGACTATTCGAATCTTTTTTTTTGTTTGCCAACAATTTATTCTATTCTTATTGTAAGTGCATCGTAGTTTCACTTTGAGAGCTTCTTGCTTGAACACTTGCTCTTTATGAAGTCAAAGTTAGCCTATTGACAAAGTAACAAAATACTTCATTACCTTTTCACTAACTTTTACCTAAATCCGTGAAAATGCTGCTTATCTCTTTTGCTGACATCCTCTTCCAACAACGGAACTTCCTCATTGGAAATTCGTATTCCACCGTCTTGTAGCCAAGATGGCCTCAAAGTTCTAAATGGAGACAAGATGGCATATGCACTAATTGTCCTGAATAGTTGGATTCAATAAAAGGATATCTTGTTCTGCTGCACCGATTTGACATTTTCGTTCAATATTCGACCGAAAGGTTGAGTTGATTGGTTAAGTAATGCACAAACAGTACTAAAAAAGTCATTGGCTTCTTACAATTGATCCCTTTTCCTACCTATAGGAGTACCGCAGACTGATTATCATCCTATTCCACGCACCAGAGCTCGCCAAGTTTCCATGTACACTGGTCACCAATAATAATAAGAAAAACAAATTTTTTTGCCTGACCCTTATGGAATTGCGACGAGGCAGCTTTGTGTCGTGTGGCTACAATAAATCTCCTATCTCTTAGGGGGTTCAATGCATCTGAATTATGAACGACTTCAATGAAAGTTTGCAATTAGGGTGCACGCATCCTGCCAAAGAGATGTGTGATGGAAATCTGATGATAGAAGCTGGGAATTTCACACATAGTGCCATCGGACTCCTATGAACAAAGTTTATAATACCAGGGGTTCTTTTGAATTCGCAATAGAGAATGAGAGCAGTGGCTCTGTTATTATTATCATTAAGAGTCCAGCAAGGAACGTAATTGATCGACTAACGAGGACAAAAGGTGAGAAACAATTCGGACAAGGACCTTTTTTGTCTTGTATGTTTTAAATTGTAGCTATTGTGGATACAAAGAATTCAAAGTGTGTAGTCCTACATGGGTGTTTAACTTTAACTAATTACTGATAATTTTTGATGGAAAATGAGTCGTGGCTTTTCTTCCTCCGGATGTATTCGTTCAATGACGGCAGGTGAGTTTTCACTCCTAGTAAAATCGTCACTCTTATCAATTCGAGATTTTGGTGATTTCGTCACTGTCTTCTTCGTCTTCAAATTCATCCTAATGGGAAGATTATTAGAAATGTGAATGGCAAGACGAAACAGTGGTCTAGACATAAGAATTTCAAGCAGATTTCAGATTCAGAAATATTTCATTTGATATCAATGTGTGAGAAGCACAGTATGTACGATGCAATGCAGACGTGGTCGCTAGTCTTATTCTACGTCAGGTAAGCCAACCGTCATCCTCTAATCTGCAAATTGTAGCAGACTTGCTTGCAAAAAGCGTATGTCAATGCAAAGAATCGAGTGACGGCTGTTGGTGAAAAGTGGTACATTTCACAGAAATGACATCTAGTTGATCGCATTTGAGATATTTAGTGCAGTTCTAGGTTGTATCCTCCTGTATTCATGTGCATATCTCAAGAGGCGTTCTATGAGGCACGTTAATAGCCGCACTAATGTACATTTGAAACCCGTATTTTTGCGGCTGCCTTGAGAGAAGACGGGCTATCTTTCATTATGAGGGAACAAATGCAAAGCCGATCTCATTCTCTGGAGAAGAACAATTCATAGGTGTGCTAATAATCATTCGAAAGCTGAGTGTTAAGGCTACAGCCCCCATAGCCGTTTTTTCAATCACCTTTTTATAACGTTGTCGAATGCAGATCAAAAATTGCGAAATCGTAGAATGGCTCGAAAGTCGAGTATTTTTGGATTCTTCGTTACATCTTCCCATTCCCCACTGATATATCAGCTCAGTGTTTTCATCATATTCCGGACGAGTATGGTGCTAGTGTATCGTCATCGGAGACGTGGAGCGATTTGTGTTTTTGAGCAGAGGGATCGAGCCAATATCCATTATGCGCTGCGGAGCACCTCTAACCACTAAACTTTAACTGCTCCTTCACGCTACCTATAAGGATGAAAGACTGTTACTTTTTGTTAACGCAAAGCATTACTGCAGGGTGCCTTTTTTGTCGGAGAGAATTTTCCCGCTATACAATAAGAAATAATTCAAAAGCCCAAATTTTACCGGAAATATTGCTGCGATAATTTCTTTTAAAAGCTTTTCTTTGATGTAGCAGCGAACTTAAAAATGCTATTTCGACGCATTCTTGCTTGACAAAGTTTATTTCTAGACTATTAGTAGTTATTCATTAGCGTAATTCTCGGCGATTTCAACAGTTGCCTGTTTTTGAGAAGATCCTTTTAGTGCGTTGTAAGAGGTTGAGTCTCACATTCGGCACCCAGTTCTTCTCGGCTATGTGTGTGAATGACAATGCATCGATCGCTCTGAGCTATACGCACGTGGTGTGCGATTTCTCAAATTTAAAATTCTTCCTACACTTCGAAAAGAAAAACGCTTTGTAGAGCTCAGTCACTGTGCCCAAAATATCATTCTACACGTTCATATGCTTTTGACGTATATGTTTCGGGGACCCTTGTGCTTAGGCTATTGACCTATATAATTATGGAATACCTGAGCCCACAAAACGGTACAAACATAGTTCCTTCCGTAATCGAGATACAAAAAATCTAGGATTTTCTACTAAGCGGAGCAAGAATTTTATTTTAAATAACGAAAAATAAGCGCCATAGCGCGGGCTGTGTGTGCAACGTAACCTTATCTTATTTCATACCGCTACAGCGCAGAAAAAAGACTTTTTCAATGAAACAAACACATTTTCAAAAAATCTGAGACTTATTCTTTCAAATGGCTGCTAAAAGTCGGTCGCCAATCCCTGCTCAACAAAATTGGCCTATACAAAAGAAAGATTTTCGATCAAAGCAGTCTCGAAGGTTTTCTAGCCAACGGAACATTTTTATTTTTTATACGAAATGGAAAGAACTACGGTGAAATTAAATTGCCAATTAATCTGCACGTTGGTCTATTGTTCTTCTGTGAATTCTCACTGTCTAATTCTCATCAAACTGTCAGAATACGTAACAAAGGGCACCTATGCAAGCAAGCAGAATTTCCTTATTACCGCAGACCTTCGTAATAACGAAATTCAGTGAATCGTCTCATGAATAAAGAAGATCACTTGTTACGCCAAATGTGTGTTGGCAGAAGAAAATTATCGATCAAATACTAGACTTTCTCGCAAGACTCTGCAAGAAAAATACTTTACGCATAGTGTTATGCGAGCAAAGACATGGATGAGAAATTTGCTGAGAGTGAATGTAATTATGTGCAATCAAAGAGAAATGACATTCATAGGCTAAAGGAGTCAAAATAATTCATTTTCTGGTTCTCGCTGATCAGGAGGGAACAAATGAAATATTGACCTCATTCGCTGGAGAAGAATTTTCCGCAGGAGTGTTAGTGACCATTCGAAAGCTGAGACTTCAGCCTACAGCCTTAAGTCGCCGGTTTTTCAAGACATCACGTTATAACATTTTAACATCCAAAATAAGATCGTTTTATAGAACCGAGTGTTTTTCCTCTTATCTCGCTTCACATCTCGCTGGACAAAACACCTTCCTCAGAGTGCTAGTACTCAAACTATAACACAAGCTTCAAAGAGCTCAAAAATATGTTTAATTTACAAAAGCTCTCCTGATCTTTTGATCTCCTCTGATATTTCTATTTGTGCTTTAAGCTTCGCCAGGCAGAGCTACTTCAAACTGTTAGTTATCACCTGATAGCATAATGCCTCCTAATTCTAGCGATGGGCACATTTTTTGGAATTATGATTTAGCAGGGAAAATAAGATCAAGTTTTACATTTTTCGTAACGTTATTTACTGGCATTCGACAAGGTGAAGGCTGTGGCAAGGCGACACTATCGATAATTTGTTATTCAATTTGAAAATTTTCTTCCAGTTTCAAAAAAAACTTCAGATAAAACGATTGGTTAAGATACTACGCAAATTTCTCTACACATGATGTAGTTTTCGGCAGTCAGCGCACTACACGCGTGAGAAAAAGAAAGTAAAGACGAGTCTGAAGCATGATTCTTGATCTGCATGCCACACGTAATAAAAGCTGCTTAAAAAACGGCGATGGGGGGCTGTAGCCTTAACACTTAGCTTTCGAATAATTATTAGCACACCTATGAATTGTTCTTTTTCATGGGAATGAAATCGGCTTTGCATTTGTTCTATCATAATGAGCAATAGCCCATCTTCTCTCAAGGTAGCCCCAAAAATACGGGTTTTCAAATGTACATTAGTGCGGCTATTAACGTGCCTCATAGAACGCCTCTTGAGATATGCACATGAATACAGGAGGATACAACCTAGAACTGCACTAAGTATCTCAAATGCGATCAAGTAGATGTCATTTCTGTAAAATGTACCACTTTTCACCAACAGCCGTCACTCGATTATTTGCATTGACATACGCTTTTTGCAAGCAAGTCTGCTACAATTTGCCGATTAAAGGATGACGGATTGGCTGACCTGGCCGGAATAGAACTAGCGACCACGTCTGCATTGCATCGTACATACTGTGCTTCTCACACATTGATATCAAATGAAATATTTCTGAATCTGAAATCTGCTTGAAATTCTTATGTCTAGACCACTGTTTCGTCTTGCCATTCACATTTCTAATAATCTTCCCATTAGGATGAATTTGAAGACGAAGAAGACAGTGACGAAATCACTAAAATTTCGAATGAAAAGAGTGACGATTTTACTAGGAGTGAAATATCTCACCTTGTACCGTCACTTGAGCGAATACATCCAGAGACAGAAACAGCTACGCCTCATTTACCATCAAAAAAATTATCGGTAATTAGTTATAGTTAAACATCTATGTAGGACTACACACTTAAATTCTTTTCTTTATTTTTGTTTTCTCAGTCCCTGAATTTTTTCTTCTAGAACGAGAATTCAACAAGTGTAGCTAAGCGGATGGTAGAAGATACCCCTCAGTGAGGAGGTTATCGTCTCGTCAAGGAGGCCGTTCAGTGGATCCGTCACCACCACTTGAGCCTACTGGAGTTGAGGGAAAGGTATTGGTCATTTGGTCGGTGTATCATTTATGAAATGTGAAATTAGTGCTGTAAATTTGGATGGTTATTATTTCCTTATTTTCATTTATATTGCTCATAACACATTATGGGTATCCGAGCATTTCTTTCGTCAAACTCATTATCCTACAGCCATATAATTCTTCTAATTTAGACGCGATTGCGACCATTACTGAGGACTTCTTTATAGATGTCGTTGAATGCTGCACAGACCGCTTATTCCTTGATTCCTTGGCTAATTGAGCGAAAACGTTGCTAGGCTTCATCATGGCAGTCATCTGCCGCTGTTGGGGAAGCCTTTCTCAAGCAATTTGATACCAATTTTCAAAGCTTGAAGAGCTGGAAGCTTCGTATCTCCGTGATGCGCTGCAATAGTGATCATACATGTATCACACCGCCGTAACTAGCCACTAAGCTTTTCTTGCCACATGCTGTTTATATTCTTCACAGTGAGTAAGTCATTGAGAACAAGGCTCAAGCTGAGATGCTTGCGATATGCTTCCAGCTATAGTAGCAGATACTTTTAATCCAAATAGATAGATTTTGAGAGTATTTCTTCATAAAACACGTGTAGTGTTGACCATGCCCAACCAAAAGCTGTTGATAGCTCAGCAGGAGGCACTTATACTTATGTGTCTGCAATGGTGACGTATCATCATTCTGAAGTAAATCCTGTTATTCTCTAATAACAAATGTTTTGCCGTAAACCCCTGCAAGTTTGAGTGGCAAAGGAATTCTCGGAAGGCGCGAGTAGGTGATAGCCTAAAAGAGTTACCGTTCATCAAAAT